>KI422784.1:32012-52509 GCA_000473375.1 Anopheles culicifacies
TCAATTTACTAAACGCAAAAAAAATATTATCAACTAAAAGGAAATCTCACTACGGAACCGATCTTGCCCACGTCTCCTCAAGCGGTACGGAATCAGTCCAATGGGGGAGGAGGAGAAAGAACAACACAGAACGGTGTGTGTGTGGGGCCTACAACATAAACTTATCACACGGCGACGGCAGAATCGATGGGCAGTGATAGGATTGAATAAATGTACGTTGTGTCCGGATGTAACACACGATCAAAAGAACTTTCTCACGTGGTTTCCCTGTGTGTGTGTGTGTGGAAAAAGTTAAGGACACGAACCATAATTGCTAAACATAGTATGTGTGTAAATTGGACGCGCTACTTCCATTTTCCTTCTTATAAAGAGACTTGTGGCGCGCGCGTTTTGCGTTGTGTGGAGATCGTACAGCAAACTACAAAGAAAGCACACAACACAAACGGCGCACACGACGGATTGATTAGTTGCTTTTCAAAAATAAAAGCTCTAAAGGAAAAGATTAGTGCCTAAAGGTTGAGGGGTGTTTTTTTCCGCACGAATTTCCTCAAATTATTCATCCTCTAATACAGAGAGAGAGAGAGCGATTTCGATTGTACTATTTTAAGACAAAAAAATGCGTCCTAGCTTGTCTACAATTTCCCCCCTGGTTTCGACTCCTTTTCGAGGTATGCACGCACGTGGCTTTTTAGAGAGAGAGAGATGACGACGACGTAATCCTATGCTAAAAGGTGGAAGTGAAAACAAGCGTTATCAAACTATTTTATAAAAATCAGTCCAAACGTAAATTTCTAAAGAAATATTATTCTCTCAGCCAGTCCCCTGCCCCCCCCGGGGAGGTGTGTGTGTTCCATGGGAAGCATATTTCCACCAACTAAACTTAGGAACGTGCCATCATAAAGCACCGAAAGGCTGGAAAGGATGGATGGCTGTACGGTCCCCACAAGGTTTTTGACTTGCCTAAATGGTATACTTAAACAAAAAAGACACCCCCGCCGATCGCTGTTCTTGACTAAATTGATCTATTCGCTGCCTTTAGCAAGTCCTTACTGTATGCGACGATCTTCCCTCGCAAGTAAACTGATCGTTTGAACAAATACACAAACACACACATGCTAAATTAACTCAAACGATAAACGTAAACGATAACGCATTCACATTCCGTTCGTACGGAGGGCAGTATTACAAATGGCAGTGATGTTTCTCTTTTCTTGTTGCGTTACCCGAGATGATGATGTCGTTTGTGCACGCAGTTTTTGAATCGTTCTTCTTCAAGCTGGCAGTATGTTGTTTTACACGAGGAAAGAGAGTGTTTTGTGTGAGATATTGAGATGTTTACATCGCTTAAGGAACTCCCTAACATTTGGCGGAATGTGTTTTGTTGTTTTGATTGCTATTCCCTCTCCAAAGACTTGAGGAGTTTGGTGAACTCATGTGTTTCCATTCGTCCCTTAAATAATAGGAGCTATTGTCTCACTACTTACACAGTGCCATTATATCCTGTTGCATAAATCCATAAATGCGAATTTGCACCTCCCCCGTGTGTAGTTGTTCGACTTTCATTTTAAACGCCGTTTTTTTCTTCTTTGTTAGTTATATTAAATAGTGTTTCTTATAATTCAGTCAAGTGTTTTAGTACCCTACCTCACTTCTACACACACACGCGCACAATTGCAGTTTATCGCTTTTTTGTTTTGGCAGTGATCATAATTTCTTTGCGCATTTTGTTTCCATCATTCTCTCGTTGCAATCTTTCAACTTCCCTTGTTTCTACTAATCATATACCCGAAACGATTAATTAAGCTTTTTAAACCACCGTACACTCTACTGCTGCTGCCGCTGTACTGGGTTTTTCTTTTAATAATTACAATCGTTTTACACACGTTCTATCTTTCTAAAGGTTGTTTTTGTTTCGAGCCACAAATTTTGGATATTCCAGTGCGCAGCGGGAGAAAGCAGACAGCTGAAGGATTCAGACAAGGCTGAGCAAACAGAACAAGAGCATAAGAAACGAACGACATGGTGTAAATCCGGTCCGGATTCGTTTACTAATTCCGACTAACCAAATAGGATCATTAAGCCGAAAAGAAAAGAATGTTACCTCGTTAAACAAATACGAGATTGCACATTGTACCAAAAACCCAATACATGATCAAGTGATCATCAAACGAATAAATGCCTTCATCTGATCATGTTCCTGTAGAAAAATTCATTCCATCATTCCCAGAGTTTACAAGGTGATCCTCATTGTTGCAAAGAAACGATTGCCGATCACGATCATTACTGCCTGCCTTTTCGAGACATAAGTAGTAGTAGTAGTAGCGATCATCCTTATCACGCACACAGTTAAAAGTGATACAAATCTATTGATCAAGCGTTTTCCTGCCCTCCATCAAGTGTGTGTGCGTTCGCTTTATGTTTCTATCTTTGCTCGTACTAATGCCTTCCCGTAATCCTTCCTCCATTCGCCCGTTTGTCCTTCACTGTACACGATCTAGTATAAAATACGGTGTTTCAGTCTTTATAACCATCGCAATGTTTTGTTTGTTTTTGTGAAAGTATTGCTAGATTACTCTATTTTTGCGCCCTGTCACCTGCGTCGTGCTATTATTCTTGTACACACACACACTCCTACCACCAATGTGTGTGTGTATCGAAGTGTGCTTAAAAGGAGAGAAAGTTTTTTTTCCAGTGGAGCCATCATCATCCTCTCCACCGTACAGGACCCATCCCCACTAAGTCGTTATTATGGTCACAGCGTGTTTCTAAGCCTAGCATTTTACATCACTAGCGACACATTATGTTACGTTATCCCCCTTCGCGATCTCAGCTCAACACACATATCATCCCTGCTGCTGCAAAAGGCCCCACCGTGACCCAAACTGTTTTGCTTCCTCCCCCGATTTTTGTTTTCAGCTCTATATACTAACGCAGTACTACTTTTTGAGATCAACGGATTTGTGAAATAATTTTGTTTAACACCTGACGTTACTTCTGACGTTCCTCTCTCTCTCTCTCTCTCTCTAACGGTTAAGCGCATGAAATAGTATGGTTTTGTGTTGTTGTGCTTTTCCGTTTTAAATGAAGAGGGAACAAAAGCACTTCCTAACTCTTTTGTACACATTTGCTGCTTGTGCTTATATATGCGTGTTGGCTGTGTATATGTAACCTAGCAGTATACTACTTCACCGAATTATATTCCATACGACAAAAACGTTTGACTTGTTTCGCTAAATCATTCCCACATACCATGCGCTTCCCTCCTGCCCTGTGTTGTACTAAAAAGTAGCAAATCTAATAGTTAGAATGTGCCAAAGATCGAGGAAACTTAGGGTAAAACACATTTACACAAAACGCTCACAATTATCTAACTTCCATTCTCTTTTATAAACGCAAAATGTATATTCACAATCCAGTCAAATGTACCTAAACGGAGCGGAGTGAGTAAATTGGGTTAAAATTATAACTACATGTATATTATCCTTTCACAACACACACCGAGCGCGTCCAGAGAAATCATTCGATGGCGATATATTGACAGCGGACCGTGTGTGAAGGGGTGGTGTTTGGTGGGGAGTTCATTAAACCCTCTTTCTCTAGTTCGCGATCAGTCCACAAATCATTGGGGGCGCGCGCCCAAACATTTCCACATTTCCGAGAGAAGCGTTTGGCGCGCTGTTAGTTCACATTAGAAACGTACTTAATAGTTCTGGTTATACTTATTTGCAATTGCTCTTGTTATGGATTGTATCGTTAATGGAGAGGAGGGGGGGAGAGTAGTGAAGTTTCCCCCTTATTAAACAGTCCCTACGCATATCTCGGGGGTCGACTAATGTCCGATAGACACTATTATTATACAATTCAAAACAGCTTCCCAACGACGGTAAAGCGTTCTACCTTACCGCTTAGCTACAGAACGACGACGATTTCGCTCCCCTGTTACTCTATGAGATGTTCCGCCTTCATGCTGCATTCCATCAGTCTCCTTCGAGGGCAACATCCGGATGCGTCCTTTCCTGACTGATTGTGGTGGTGTTGGAGAGACCGCTTTGTTACGATCGTTTGTCGTAGTGACACGGACCGTCCGCTTCTGTTTGTACACCTTCGTATTCATCGGTCAGGATGATTCCGACGACTGCTTAAGCCCAGAAGAAGACGCCGTACAGGAAGATACTGACGAGGAGGTGAAGGAAGTCCTCGAAGAAGAACCGGAGGAGGACAGTTGCATCGCACCACAACTTTCCTCACGGCTGCTGCTACCACAAGAAGACGGGGCAGTGTTGTTGTTGCTGCTACTCGGCCCACCGGACAACGATGTCAGCGAAGTTGAAAAGATCGACGAGAACCCGCTGGACGTAATCGATTGTGTCGAACCGTTCGAATCGGTGACGGAGGGTTTAGGCCGCTTGCGCTGTTGCTTTGGTGCGGTGCGACTGTTAAACCGGACAGCAGCCTGGTTGGAGAAGCTGGTATTACTCCAGCTGCAGCTGCTACTGTTGCTGCTGATACTGCTCAGATTGGAGCTACTTCCGCTGCCACTCGTAGTTGCTGTTATCCGTGGCTCAAACTCGTGCTCGTGCAGTGCGGCAAATGGATTCACAATCGCCGCTGCCGTCGGATTGAGCCGATCGTGCTTCAAATAGTCGGACAGATCGTTTCGCTGCTCGATCGTGAGACTGTGAATGTTCACCTGCTTCACAAACTTCTCACCTGCTGGTAGTTCCGCTAACCACTCATCTGGCAAGCTGGAAATAAAGAAAATAAAACCAAATTAACGTCGTAAACTTGATGAACACATCCCGCGACTCGCGGCGACTTACATGTCTGCAGGATACCATCGTACGAGCACTTCCGTTCCCTCGCTGGGTATATGGCGACGGCCAAGCTGTATCCCACGGAACGTTATGGCGCCACCCTGTCCACTCGCAATCGCTCCAAGCCGTATCAAACGATGCTGCAAACCTTCCATCACGCCAGAGTCGAAGAAATCAAAGCGACGAGCTGCACATACACACAAGATGTTTACGGGGTGGAAACAAATGTTACGATTAGTGTTACTGTGTACAGTTACAATTGTAAACTAAGACTAATCTATACAAATATATATAAAAAACATTAACATATAAAACGTGAAAGAATGTTCAAAGCAAAGATGTGGTAAATTGTCATTATTGTTTATAATTGCACTTTGTTTGCAGATTCATTGCAGCACTCTGGTTGCGGCTCTGGATTTCTGCGTTTCTTTTCTTATATCGGAAGTCCTTTTGTGGCCGTCAGCATCAAAACCTCTTTAACACTTGAACTTTGGACTTGCACACAGTTGGCACCGTGTTTCCGGTGTTCCCCTGGTGCTTCCATCGATCACAGTGTGTGTGATGTGTGCGGCTTTGTGCTACTGCCATGAAGGGACATCTTGTAATCATGAAGGGGGGTAGTATACAGGAAAATCTGTGAATCATAAGCAAACCTCTCCCCGAGGGAGCCTCCATATGTGGCACCCCAAACATTCCAACATCTCCTCCTACTACTAGCCTATGGCGGTGGATAAGTCAGACGAACGATCATGTGTGTCTGTGTATGGGAGCAAATGGACGTTTATAAATCCTATTTAATAAGATGTATATGCTATTACGGTAATACGACACATCAGAATTGCGTAAAAAGAAATAAGCATTCTCAAAGCAGCAATAAGCTCAAGAAAGTACGCTAAAGAACGAATTATTGAAGTATCAAAATACTAGAAGACACCGTGCATGAGAGTTTAAACACTAACTATTACAACAATTAATCAACTTTGAGTTTTTAGAACACTTTTGCCATATGTATAGTAACCCAAATGGCCAATTGAACACACGGTACTGTAGAAATAACCAATCTCATTTATCCATACCGACACAAGGCCTGAAAAGGTTGCGGGCAGTTTTAACTCGACTACGTGTCCTTCGTGTACGTTTGTTTGGCATCTTCTTATTCATCTAAAGATCGAGATCACAATTTCACACGGATCGTTCACCAGTACGATCGCTTCTATCACTTGCACAAGACTGATTCCAAAGTGTGAAGTAACACCAGGACAGTGCGCACCGGACGAAGAGAATAATAACTAAATTTCATGATAAATCCAGGTGTTAGATCACTTGTTCCAGAACAAGTGTGTAGCTTCGGGTCAAAGTCTCCCCCAAATTCAACAGCCAAAGGCTTGTAATTCTCGGAGTTCCATTCCTCTTACGTTACGAGGTTCATTGTCTTGAAATAATTATGAAATGTACGATCGAAAACGTACAAAGCGATCGATCGAGAAGATAGTCCAATTGGACATTTGCGTTACTGTACATTCGGGTCATATCATGCGTACACAGTATTTGTAACATTCACACAGTCATTTACCCTTAACAGAATTTGTACCAAAAAAAGGTATTCGAACGAAATAGCACATGCCTTAGAAAACAAAAACACTACCTCCTCCTACACAGCGGACACAAATTATTGTCCTTGAACATGATCATGATCGTTCGGTTACTTCCACAGCAAATAAGTGTCTTTTGTTAGGCTAGCATCTAGCAAGTTCACTACCCTTGCCCCATTTGCTATTATGCTGTCTCGGTTCCATGTGCTCACCGTTCCAATCATCCTCGGAACGTGTAGCACAATAAAGGACAACGCGTATGTTACACACGATCGTTGTTCAATCGTTGGAAACACCTACCTGACCACGGTTGCCGACGGTAGCGCAGTTTCTTGCCCGTCTTCCTGAGCACCTTCGGGACGGGTGGATCGGACGAACGCTTCCCAGAACTGTTGCTGTCCACGTTCGCGAAGTGACTGTTGACATGCTTTTGCAGCGTTGCCTGAGGGAAAGAGAAGACGGTGGAGGGGAAATTCCCGTTCAATACCAGCACGCATTACTCCCAAGAGCAGCTCTATATTTACCTGTGAAGCGAAACGCTGTCCACACCCATCCACGATGCACTTCAGCAGTTTGCTGCAGGCATGCGAAAGGACGTGTTTTTCCAGCCAGTTAAACTTGGTGCTCTCCTTGTTGTGTACCTTGCAGCCATCCCACAGGCACGTGTACGGTGGATCCTTCTGTGTGTCAACGTGCACTTCCTGCAGATGGTCGAGCAGCCGGGAGCTGCTGTCAAACTTGCTGCCACAATCACGCCAGTAGCAAACTCCGTACAGCCGTCCATCACCCGACCGGCGGAACCCTTTGCGACCGAAAAAGTGATGCGGTGCCGTACCGGACGGTACCGGAAAGCGGATCGTTTTCGGTTGCGATAGGATGGGGCTCTTCGCACAGGATGCTTCCGGTGCGAGCGGATTCGACAGTAGCATGTCCGTGTCGATGCTCGGCGGCGATAGATGGGACTGTTCGCACGAGGGCGAAGAGGAGTTTGTTGTGCGGGAATCACCAGACGATTGACCCGCCTCCGGCCGATGTTGGACCGCTGCACTGTCGGAACAGCTGTTGCTCTGGGGTGTTGAAGCGGCACTATAATCTTCCTGCAGATCCGCTGCAGAGGAGGAAGACATGACCTCTTGTGGCGATTGCTGCTGCTGTTCCTGCTGATCCTCTGGAAGCTGCTTGATGGTGGACGATGTATTCTCATCGTCTTCCTGCTCCATCGGTGAATGGGTCGGATCCTGCTGCTGCTGTTCATGCTTTAGCCGAATCAACTCCATAACGGTTGAATTGGTACCGTGTCTGTGATCAGCCACTGACGATGTCGGCGAAAGTTGCTGGTGCTTGTTTAGGGCGGCTTCCGCCTCGGCAGCTGCTACTGCCACATCGGACAAAAGTCGAAGCGGTGGTGGAAATGGGGACACCGTCACGGAAGCTACCGATGCAGAGGCACTCGCTGCCGGTGGCGCATGATCGACGATTAACTGATCCTCGGAATCTTCCGAAGATGAGGTAGAGAGCGGTGACGATCTCGAAGATGTGCTGAGCCGTGTGTCATCCTTGCCTACAGCCCCGTGCCTTTGCTGATGAAGGTTGTGATGATGATCGTGTATATGATGATGATGCACCTGATCGTCTTCCTCTTCTTCGTCCCCTTCTTCGCCTTTCTTGGCCGAGGACGTGTCGGAGGGTGATCCGGGTGAGCAGAGATCGATTGTCAGCGACTTGTCCTCACTGTCGCTGGAGTTGGCGACGATGCCACTGTCATTACTGCTACCACAGTCAAGCGTCAGTGGATTGAGGGCCGGCGGTGAACTGGGCGCAACTACCGGCGGTATGACAACTGATGGCGTTTGTGTGGAACCGTTGCTTCGAGACGAAAGCGTTGACGAACGAACCAACTTCGGTAGTGGAGCGGCTGACGGTGGTTGCTTCGGTAGCTGTACCGGTACCAATCCGGGAGGTTCGCCACCAACGGGTGGTTTGGCCGTCGTACCGGTTGGAGCCGCAGCCAACAGTGCCGTCGAGGGTGCCACAGACGACGTGGTCGATGAGACACCGTTCAACACCGCATTCATGATCGGTTTACCGGTTGTCGTAAAGGTGGGCACTGTGGCCACCAGCGGTGGAGGAGAAAGCGACTGTACAGCCGACGACACGATCGCCTGTTGTTGTTGCGCGTGGTGTAGGTGGTGATGCTGTTGCATGGAGGTAGTAATACCGAGGGCCGATGCGTTCATGCCCGCCGCGGTTGCCGCTGCGTAAAGTGTTGTCCCTGCACCGTAGTGTGCTGCAGCGGAGATCGGCACAAACTGAGTCGCTGTTGCTGCTGCCGCAGATGATGCTGTCTGTCCGAGTGTGAGCTTGTTCGCACTCACACCAGTACCGTTGTTGGCGGATGTAGCGAACGCAGCCGCTACCTGCAGGTTCGAAAGGATCGTAGGCGAAATGTTTGCCAGCAGCGAGTGATGGAGATGATGGTGTTGCTGCTGTTGCTGGGATTGTTGCTGTTGTTGAGGAGTACCGGTAGCACTAGCATTCAAGGCAGCCGTCGGTCCTCCGCCGCCGTTGCTCTGTTGGATGATAGCTGTGATATTTGGTAACTGTCCGGTGGTGGAGCCGCCACTGGTGCCTTTCACACTGCCACTACCCCCGGCAGCTTGTGACGAGGGTGGCATCTGTGGCGGTGGCTGCAGTGGATGCAGTGCCGGAATGTTAGCTGAGGCGGGCGCAAAAGCTGCACTCAGCTGCGAATTGATCATCGCCGGGATGGCAGCAGTGTTTACGAAAATACCCCCACCCGGGGTCATGATCAGCTGTTGCTGTTGCTGCGGATGTGAGTGGTGCTGCTGCTGAGTAGCGAAAGGATTCAACGTTGCTGGGTAGAGTGTTGGTGTACCGGGCTGGGGTTGGTAAGCGGATGGCCGACCGGCCGTCGGTTGACACGAGTACGGCACAACGGTCGTGGTTGGTTTGGTAGCGAACATTCCGCTAAAGTTCATGTTCATTGCCGATGCTTCCATTGTGAAGCTTTGCTGCTGCTGCGTTCCGTTTGCAACCGAACTAGCTGCGGCGGCCATCAACTGCTGCTGTTGCTGCTGCTGGGCGGCTTGCTGAGCGGCGGCTGCTGCTGCCTGCTGTTGCTGTATCTGATGAATTTTGATGAAGGTGGCATTCATGACGAGCTGTGGCGTAGTGGGACCGGCAGTTGGCGCTCCATTAGAAGATCCGCTGCGAATTAATCCAGCCGCACCGTTGTTGATGCCGTTCGCATTGACTAGCAGGTTGGCGGCAGTGGCCGTCGGTGTACCGGCTCCAAGTGCAAATGCTGCTGCCGCGGCTGCAGATACTGATGTGGTTTGCTGCTGTTGCTGCTGCTGGGTGGCAAGTGTCAAGGATGCCCCGCCGGTTAGCTTTGCTTGCTGTTGGGCAGCCGCCAGAGGAAGTAGGTTCGAGATCTGCACTAGATTCGGTATCTGACCGGGTGCACCTCCTCCCGACAGCTGGTGGTGATGGAACTGAAATACGGCCGCCGTCGGAGCGATCGAGGTTGTCGCAGCTATACTGACTGCTGGAGCAAGCTTAGACCCTGTCATTGATTTTGTCGTTGCCGCACTGGCCGCCGTACACTGTGGCTGAGGAATTATCGATTTATACTGTGGCACGACAGCCGCCGACATTGTTTGCGCTCCTCCGGCTGATTGTGGTTGCGAAACGGTAACGTTAGGAAGGCCGGAGGCTGGTGCATCTGGTAGACGTATCGCGGTGAGAAGAACCGGTGGCGAGGGTTGTCCTTTGCCCATCATCATCGGATGCTGCTCAGTCTTCTGCGTGGTGGTGGTAGTCGTTGTCGCCTGATGATGGTGTTGCACACTGGCGGCAGTGTTATTGTTGCTGCTGACCGATCCACTTGCCGGAGCCGCAACGATCGTGTGCTGATACACCGCCGTCGTACTACTGACCGTGGTTGTACGCGGTGCAATATTGACCGGTTTCTTCGTCTGTCCACCAGATCCTGCTGCACCTCCGACTCCGAGACCACCCTGCACGGTATGGCTGATCTTGCGGGTGGCGGACACGGTCGGAGCTATGCGAGCCGTCTTGCGTTCCACCTTTTTCGACATTATTGCATTACTGGTGGTGGTTGTACTGGAGGAGGAAGAGGAGGACGGAGCCGAACTACCGGAGGTATTGATGGTGGCTGTCACGGCCGCTTCAGATGCAGCTAACGTAGCTACTGCAACTGCTTCCAAATCCGTCGTTGTTGTCGTCGTCGTGCCCGAAGTTTGCTGTTGGAACAGCTTCAAGTACTTCTCCAAATTGGCCTCCGAGAAAGGGGCAGGATTCGGTGCGGTACTGACAACTGCAGTCGATTTCATGGTAGTGGTCAGTTCCGGATATCCTTCGGTCGTACCATCGGCCAGCAGCTTCCTCTTCTGTTGCTGCAACGCCGACGTACGTCCGGCCACGGTTTTGATGGTTTTCTTCAGGTTGTGGAACGTGTTGGGTGTTTTAAGCGCTTTAAAATATCCCGTGATATCGTTCGCTTTGGCCAGTTCCCCTGGAATGGCGGCGGTTAGCAGGGTGGTGGTGGTGGTAGTGTTCGCTACCGCCGTTGGCAAGGGCACACTGCCACCCGCCGACTTCATGACCATCGCCGTCGTGGTCGTGTGGTTGTTGTTGTTATTGGTGGCGTTGCCCGACGCACTACTACTAGCCGCCACGATGGCCATTTGGGTTAGCTTCTTCTGTGTGGTGCTGGCGCTGTTTACGGCGACCAATGCCGGCGGTCCGTTTGTGTTGGTGCCCACCGATTTGCACACGATCTTCGCTCCATCCTGGTTCGGGCGGGCACGTTTGGCAGAGGCACCGGCAACGAGATTGCCGCCGGCCGTATTATTGCTGTTACTATTGCTTTTTCCAGTTCCGTCCGTCTGAACACCAGTGGTGGTAGGTGGTTGTGGCTGTGGGGGTGCAATGGCGGCTGTCGATGCCGGCGTTGTGGCCGACATTGGCTGCAGGCGCTTCAGTTTGTTCGAAGGACTCACGGCCAGTCCCGATGCCGTCGTGTTGGTGCCACCCGATGCTACTCGTAGCAGTGCGACCGTGTTGGTGGTGGTGGCAGTGGCGGAGAAATTGCTGCCCGTCTGTGACGCCGGTGCCGTCGCAAAGGCAGTGATGGTAGTGGTGTTCGGTTGCTGTTCCGACGCTCCCGACACACCTGCAGTCGGCTGAGCGTTTGTACCGGCCGCATTACCGTTACTACCGGCGTTACTATGGTTACTGTTACTACTTATACTAATACTATTGCCGGCTGTCGTCGAGCCAGCAATAATGGTGGCAGGGTTCGTCGTGCTGCTGGTGGTCACAGCGTTGTTCGTCGCTGTTGCACCGGTACCGCCCGTGTTTACAGTGTTGAATGGCCACTGGCGCCGTTGAAACTGCTGTTTAATTGTAATGCCCCCGACTCCACCGGCAGTTTGTGTGTGGGGTGCCATGCTCGATAGACGCTCGTGCTTTACCGTGTGTCGACTAAACGTCGTGTCGATCCTCCTCTGCCCGTGCAAGCGTAACCTGTTCCCTCTTTCTGCGTCCTCGTCTTCGTCGTCTGCGTCGATTCTCCTGCGATCTATGGCTTCCGTCTGCTGGATGCTGCATTGGGTTCGGGAAAGTAGCTGGCACTAAACGGCTATCGGGTACAGTGATCGAGCTACTACGTGCAGCACAACCATCCCTCCAGTTCTATGTCCGCGTTGCGTTCTTTCTGCAATCTCCCACCTCTTCCACGATCACCTCGTCGACGTTGAGCTCGTTGTAGCTGCTGCTGCTGTATTGATCCTTTCTGCTGATGCATGTTTCTCTCGCTACTGACCACCAGACGTCGACACCATCGTTGTCTAGTGTTTCGGTGGAGGTCTCAATTTTGCCCAATGCAGACCTAGAAGAAAAACAATAATAAAAGCATCATTAGCTGGATGTCCTATTAAAGTACAACTTTAAATAAAATATTTGAAAGAAACATGGAGAAACAATTTATTTTTAACCCCATTCGAGCGAAAGAGATGGAGCGATGAAAGAAGGAACCGGTAAGCACGCAAAAAAAATCCGGTTTGCAGAGATTCATCTTTAAACCGATCCGCGTCCATTCAGTTCCAGTTCCTTATGCTATGCTACGCACACACACACACACTTCACCTAGCGCGGAACTCCCTCCACCATGAGAACTGGAGAGTCTCATATTTGGGCGTTCAATGACCTTTTGGTGATATAGTTTTTTTTTTGTTGCTGTTGCTTCTTCTCTTTTTCCCGATTTGTAATTCCGTTTGGTTGAGATTTCGTCCTTCGTCTCCGGGGTCAAGTCTTTTGCCGTCATATGTTGTAACTGTGGCATATGTGTGTTTGTACAACGCTGAACCATTGGAGCGGATTCGATCCAACTGACCGACAGACCGAGCGAATGACTGCTGGTGGTGCACACAACTCACAATGAGAGTATCAACCTCCCCTCACCCCCTTTCTCTGGATCTTCCAAAAGGTGTGCTAGGGGGATGAAGAAACTGGTTTCTTTCCGACACTCTTAATGGAGCAAGTTCGCGGCCACCGACACTACCAACACCCTCTCCATAGGAAATCAATTTCGCTTTTATTCCATTTTAACCTGCAGGCTTAAAGATCCGAGGTTGGGGGGAGTGTTGCTGACCTCTGATTTTGTCTGTGGGTCGGTAAAGACTTCCGGTTCTAAAGAGCTGATCAAACTTATCAACAAGCATCAGGATATGATGGATGATCGGGGAACGGAATTCGTGAGCACTTTCCAGGAGAAGTTTTGCGGGAAACTCTGTCCCACCGGAACTTTTTAGCGGAACGAACCAAGTCTGGAGGTATGAAGGGCGTAAATATGGTGGAATTTCAATGTTTTATTCATGAAAACATACTCTCTTTCGGTCTCTCTCTCGCTGTCTGTGTCCATCTCCACATCCCGACACGAAACGAAGCGCGAAAGTAGCCAATGTTTATGCGCATGACTTCAATAGATGGACGCACACAGTGTCCAACACCAGCATAACTTCAAGATGCTATGCTCGCGGGAACTGTGCTCCAGGAAAGTAATACACAAAGTCCAAACGTGCACCACATACTCTACCGAGACGGTCAGCGTTTTCATTTGCGGTTTTCGTGCGGGAATCATACCTGGGGCAAGATCAAGTTCGGTCTTTCTCCATCTTCCACCAGACATTGTATGTGTACGTATGTTGATGATGGGTCCTGGCTGTTGCCTTATACGCTTTGGCTGGCGGTTTCATTCGCCAGCTGGAATCGGGTTTAAGGTTTGAAGAAACAAAAAAATATCTTCCCCATCTCTTTCATACGGGTTTTCTCTCTCTTCCAGTCAGAGTTCACCTGCATTCCAGCGCACCGCCTTCGCCTTCCGTAGGAAGATATTACTGCACTCTGGAACAATAACTCCAGCCTCACGACTCATCTCCAATGGCATATGCAAGTGCTATAAAATTAATTTGCAGATCTTCATTCCGTCGTTCAATCAAAGAACAGCAACCGACAGTGATGAGCCCAACATGAAGACGGGCTTTAGGATGTGCGGTATTTAGAGCTCAATATAATATTTCCTTTTCTGGGGTATTCTTTGCAGCACAAGAACTCCAGAGTTCTGTACTGGAAGATGAGATGTTTACTGAAATATTAAGCTGCCAAAATGGTAGAGTTACATCGGAAACGTGTCTACCGAACATTCCTAAGCGAACGTTGACCTGAAGGAAACACCTGAACCTGAACACCTCGATAGGAAATGAAATTCCTTCACAGGCTTTTCTCCCGGCTGGATGCTAAGCGTAGAATGAATTTCACTCTCATTCGTTTCGTTTACAGACCCTTACATCCGCTGGTTCATTTTCCCGTCCGACCTACCGGAAGGAATGCAACATTTCATCATTTCGATGGTGGGCGGCTTCACTTCGTCCAACAATGTTGCTTCTTGCCCGAAAACCCAACACGCGTACGCCGCATTCTTTTCGTACACCTTTCCCTGGTTTTGGAAAATGTGTACGAAAACTGAGCACGATCTTGTTAGATCCCGAGGTAATCGAGTACATCAACCTTCAATCTTCCAATGCGTTTTCCCTACGAGAGGGTGCGGCGTTTGTGAAGAAATGGAACGTAATCGAGGAGATACCATACCGGAGTTCCGTTCCGTGCTGGACCACAATGTTTCGTCGGTGAAGAGAGTAACCGCAGACGGGCACAACCTGCTGTACACGGGGGGGGAAAAACGATTACCTTTCGCCGTTGAAGGGAAGGTGTCTTGTCTTGTGTACGACCCCAAACGGCATCTCCAATATTGAGAGGAGTTTTGGAACTTCAGCTCCGATGCGGGGGGTGTTGTTACATTACTTCAAACCCCAAACTCATTACGCGCTCGAGAAACACTTAAGCACCATTTATCATCGGGAGAATATTCGGAACGTACACATCGGGTCCTCCACCTTCAGCGCTTGGAAGAAGATGATGAGAGTTTACGATGAGTTAGGAAAAGTTCATTATTTATCTTACCACGCACTCTTTTCTTCCAGCTGTCTAACTTCCTAGCACCGAAAGGATGATGTTGCTACTCTGCAGCGAATATATACTGAGTTCCTTGTGAGAAAGTGGAACCGCATCAACTCTACGATTATGATTATCATCTTCGAAACGTGCCCATAATTAGCAGACCAAGTGTTTCTATCAACCTCCAACTACACCAGCATTTGTCTGACGGACACTTTATCGTTCGGAATTTAGTTTAGCAATGTACTTGCACCAATAAATGCGGGAAACGTTTGTAAGACCTTAAGCTCATTTACAGCAAAACTGCAAGCGGAACGGGATACACGCAAACTGTCATGGGAACTCACATTCCTTCACCAGTAAACCAGCCTAGGGTCCTTGGGGCACCGGTCTATCTGCAAAATGATGTGCACGCAATATTGCTGGGATGGTGGTGAAAGGTGGAGCAAACATATCCCGCATAATAAAATAGCCTCCTGGTAATACAAGGGGAAAAGCCACAGCGCACCCAAGAACCGAGGGTGCTTTCGAGGGTTGCTGAAGCGGCGGCCCAGGGTGTGGGGGTAGTGGTAGAATTTATGGGGAAATGAATTTAATTAATTTTATGCGTGCCCATTAAAAACATACCCCTTGTCCTCCCGCCGTTCGCCGAAAACCCGCAGAGACATTGACCGGACTACAACGAGGTCTGTAGGGTTTCACAGGATTTTGCGTGCGTTTTTGATATTTTCCCTTATTATTATTAGTTTCTGGGTGGGGGGAGGGGGATTTTTTGGTTTGATTTCACTGTACTTCAGTGCGCCTCTGCACGCAAGTGGGGAATGTATCGGAATTCGTGAGCCACACAAATGAAGCAGGAGTACGCATGTTTTCGGTTAGCTCCCTGCCAGAGTCTATGGAATGACATTTTATTTGTGATTCCCGCTTCCATTATACGGAGCAATGGTGTTTGATTAACTAGCCCCATAAGGGAGCTTACCGATGTCCATTGCATGCCATCGTGTGCATATTGATTTGAGGTCGGGATTGATACGATAGAAGAGCGTCGGTGTATGAAAATGTGCTGTAGCCATGCAATGGCGCTACCGGAACGTATTACTAAATCATTTCTCGTTTAATTCTCAATCATAAATGATTGGATGATGTTGGAGTAAGGAGTTAGACCAATGAAGGATCTTTTGTCCAATATCTTATGGAATTGTTTACAAACTTTAGTTAATTGTGACGCGCTAATTAATACCAGATAAACTAGAACATTGCATTAACTATCATCAAACAGATTAAGCGAACGGATTAAAGATAAAATGGAACGTAAAGCAATCAAAACTATTAGCCGGTAAAACGATAAGATATTCCGATGAAATCTGCCTCCGTCGGTTTCCCTAAATCCACAAAAACGAAGCCGAAGACGTGAGGAGCGGACAAACTACCCAAACCCAGATGTGTGTGAGAACTATCTTTCCACTCGTCGGGTGACATAAAGCTGTAAAATATTTGCCAAAAAAACCTCGGGAAAGCTGCGTGCGGAATGTTAACTAGCCACAACAAACATGCCGAACGAATCCTAGAGCCCGGTGAAACGATGAGACGGAAGAATTCGGAAAACAAACGCATTACTAAACACGCGGACGGCGGACTAACATCCATGACGGAATTAGCGATTAGAACATGGGGCGATATCATGCAATGAATAAAAGCGCGAATTTGAGAGAGAAAAAAGAAACGATAAAAAGACGTAACGTAACGCTTAAATAAAAGAAGAAGGAAGGAAGGAACGAATAAAAAGAAAGCAAAATGTGAGTAAGAAACAAAAAAAATCAACGCATAACCTACACACGCACATACAGAAGAAGAAAGAAACATGAAACGAGGCATAACAAAGTGTGGCGATTAAGTAAAATGGACAAAATGTTAAATAACGCATGTGAAAAGAAGCACCCGAACACGCACTAGACACGTCCGAAGTAGACAAGCCAACCAGAAGGGAAGGGAAGGAGGGAAAAATGGTGAAAATTTTATGAAGTTAATCGAAAAAAAAAAAGGAAAAAATGAATTGGGCAATGGGGGAAAGATGAAGTAGAAGGGTAGCAATAATGATTGGGTTTAAGAGCAACGATGCACAATGAGAATGGAGAAGATAAAACAGATGAGAATTCGAACCGAATGAAGGAAAGCGGAAGATCCGCAGTGAAGTGGCCCTGACCGACCATGTACCGACGGGCAACCGGCAACAGAGAGCAAGAGTGAAGCGTAAGAAATATGCGCTGCCGCAAGGATATACCGCAAAAGAAACCGGCGAAACCTTACACGGAGCGGAGGTTGGAAAGAGCTGCACACAACAAGATCGCGAACAATCGCGCGCGCACCAAACGGGGAGCGAAAAACAAAAAAACTTGGAATCCGTTTTTCACAGTCAATGTATGACCTTGGTTTACGGTCCAATGACCGGCTCGTGTCGAAAGAGACACCGAAAGGGACACACACGTTATCGTCGCCCGCGAGTGTGCACCCAAAATTCGCCACGAATCCGTTGTCCCGCCGCCAGACCAGGTCGGTCAGACGGCAGCAGACTGAATGCAGAAGTGCAATAGTAGGGGGAATGCGGACCTGGGCATGTTGTTGCTTTCGGTAAGAAATTTGCATTTACTGCTCAGGGCCCATGATTTGTTCTGCGCTTAATGGACTTTGGTTCAGTTTTATGTGCAAATTCTTGTAACGTTGGAAGATTTTATTGTACCTTTGGACGATTGGGTTCTCATGTCCATTCCAATAATTACTTTCGCTGTAATGTTTGACGTATGATTTATGACTTATTAGCACGTTGTGGCTTAAAATATATTTTTTTGAGGATCTCCTGTAACATCCTGATTTCATCTCCCAATATCCCTGAGAGGCTCTTCAACGTAACATTATTCCTGAGAGGGACTTGGTACCTTCAGATATTGACAGACAGGTAATCTATAAGAAGTCTTTGTGATCTTAATGCTTTCTAAAGAAGCATAATTGGTTCTAAAAAACCTTGAAACTTTGGTGGTCAATATCATTCTTGCAAACCTCAAGAATCACTCAAGAATCTGAGGCACCAAGATTCTTTCGTAGTATTTCTGGCTCATCTAGGATTGTAAATAAATCGTTTAAACATAATCACATTAAGAACGGCCATGTTTAAAAGTTAAATAAAGCAAAACGCCGCACCATTCTGGATTGCGGTTCCGTTTCACTGTTCCGTTCAACCCGCCCTGGGAGTGATATGAGATGTTATTCTCGTCCATAATGGAGATGGTTGAGGTCTGTCTGGTCTGGGGCGGGCACGGGTGGTATAAATTATACAGAACCATTCATTAATTGGTTGCTTCCGTTTCGGTGAAGGTGGAGGGTGTACCCACCGTAATGATGATGGCGGAGGGAGGAGGGTTCTGCCTTTCTATCCAACCCCATAGAGAGGAGTGGTCTTCAACCCTTCCACAGGTCGCGGCTATGAGGGGGCTCGTACATTTCAGTGGGGTTCCTCACCAATGATTCCATCATAATTCATTCGGATCGGGTTGTACTACGGGGTTGGAGTAGAGTCTACCCACACGTCGAGCCATTTTCTCAGCGGCTTGCAAGAACCACACACCCGCTCGACCAAAGTCCCGAAGCGGAAGTAAAATTAAGAATGGAAACATGCAAAGTACCTTCTAAAACAGGAGTGGAAAAAAGAAACGTTTAGAAAAGCGTATCATTAGGTAATCGTTCAGGAAGCGTTCATTATCGCAAAGAGTCGACATAGGGAGTGATGCATATGGGAACTCAGGTGCAAAAGTGATTTGGAACACTATTAAAGACTTAGACCAGTATCTTGTACTACAATATGTGTCTCCCATCTTCGTGCAAAGATTCTCCCACCTTGATCGCTAAGAATAGCTCATATTTCTAATGAAGGGGTGTACAACAGGTGTACAAAGTAGACAGTTAGTCGTCGCGGCACGGTAAGTAAAACCAAACCGCAAAAACCGACAGCAAACGCTGGAGAAAACACATCGAAGAAGTTAATTAGCTTAAATTAAAACCACCAAACACGATTAGACGCACAACGGCGTGGGGAATTAGTTTAGGGAGGAAACAGCCGACTAGTCGGTTCCCTATCCCTAAAAGGGAGTTCTCGTCCCACCGTTCTGATGGCTGATCTACATCTTTGCGGAACGAACGGGTTCATGGAGACGAACCTTCAAGATGCCCACACACGGAGTCAAACTAAGGTTACAGTACCTTACATTTTCGTACCTTTTCCCTGAGACCTGTTTCAAGCGGCAAAACATCAAACGGTGTTCCCCGCTTGCTCTTTAGGTTGCGTCATTTTTAGCATCGTGTTCCTTTCGTCCATGCGAAACGAAGAGCAAGAGATTTAACACCTTCACAAAAAAACAGGGTTCCAACGATAGAGATCGACGAACGAGTCCAGGACGGAATGCATCTACTGCAACACAAAATATCACCAAGGAAACGTGAAAGTGTTCGAAACGCACGTGGTTACTCCGTATGCAGCCAAAGTGTCAAATTTGACAGCTGTTTGATTAGCGCAATAGTGTGATTATTATTTTTAGCAAATTGATTGAACCGATGACAATACACGATCCTCTTTCCGATCTTGACAGAGCATAACACTTTTCTTTTCTAGCCAGTTTACAACTACAGCAAAAAAAAGGTCCAACAATAATATTGATAATCCAAATCAACAGTTCCGGTCGAATGGTTGGGATCGCTTCATTTCCTGCTTAGCAACAATATATTACACCGCGCTGCGTCGCTCTCCCCCAGAACAGATCCTCTCGCATCTAACTCGCTCACTCTGCTGATCTTATTAACACCTCCAGTGCCGTCAAGCCAACCAAGGCAATGTTAAAAATCGTTCAACCTACGCCCGCCCGGAGCGGAACCTCCCAATGAGATGTCGGTCGACCGGTTACGATAGTGTAAGTTACTGATGCATTTCAATCTCGGCCGCACCGGGAAACGTTTATTATTTCTTTGACCGAGAATGTGTGTCTGCTATTGTGCCGCCACCGTCAATCGGGAGGGGAACCGACTTGACATCATCATGATGATGCCCATATCTCGTTCGGAGGCGCACCCCAAACAGTTTTGCTACGAGTTTCACCTTCAAGTTTTGCTCTCGGGCACGATGCAGCAGCAACTCAGCGCTTTAACCCTCCTTCCGTCGTCCACCGTAGTATAACCCAAAACCCAACAAAGGGATGGAGGTGGTCGCACGTTTCGCTTCAGATGCAAGTCCGTCGTCTCAGCCCATGTTCAGTTCCGGTGGTAGTTGCCGTGATATCCGCATCTACTGGTGTATGTGTGTGTTTTTTTTTTGCGTGATCGGTCTTGCCTTCGCGTTCGTGTGTGCATCGTCGTGTGCTGTGTGGACGTCCATCCGGATGCAATGTGTCTGGGTTTTGTCCATTTTGTTCACATAGCATACCTGGCACAAGGTTAACACACAGTCCCGGGTTCGTTTTTGTTTTGCCGTTGGTGGGCTACTTTAAAAAA
>AXCM01001142.1:0-49886 GCA_000473375.1 Anopheles culicifacies
AACCGTAAAAACTACATAGCCAGTTTTTTTTCTATAACTACTTTGCCAACACCATTTAAACGGATTTCTGTTGCGGGTTGTTTCATTCATCTTGGTTCCATTTCCTTGGAACGTCCTTGAACTTCTACTCCTGATTACCGTTGATTTTGAAAGTGACAGTTTAAAGTGGAATTTTCTTAAAATCAATATTTAAAGCTATATTAAATTAAAAATATTAAAATACGCAACAGTTCATTTTAAATTATAATTTATTATTTTTATTCGATTCCATTATATTCGTTTCCAGCAATTCAAATAAAGTTACATTGAAACTGTAGTTTTTATGCTTTAATATAAAATGGAATGAAAAACTAAAGAAAATTAAACCACACTAAACGTTGTGTGTCGTTTGTCAGGGTTTTGCCATTTTCATTTATCACCGGAATCGTTCCGGAATCCCTTCGGGCTGTTTCTGTTGTTGCATCAAATCATCCTTAAAGTAAAGCTTGCCAGAAAATGGCAAAGCCCTCAGCTCAGTGGACCGTGAAGGAGTGAGGAAAACGTTCCCCAATTTCGGACGCTCCGAAATAAAGCAACTTCAAATATGACGAAGACAATTTTTCTTGTCAACCCGGCGGCGAAATTCGATCAATCTGCACACCGGATACCGATAACTTACCGAGTGCGCGTTGGAAGCATGATGATGATACAAAGAAGGGAAAAATATTTCCTCAGTATCGAAAGATCAAAATGGGACAATTCTGGGGAGGGGGTGTTTTTTCCGACGACACCACAGGGAAAAAGAAACAAATACAAACCATTTCGCTTTTGTTTGACCAAACATCCTGGTCAGCTTGGTCGTCTGAAAGCGTCAAGGGACGCGGATGGGCCTTCTTTTTGTCTTTGTTGGTGTTTCGGACGGAAAGTGAAAAAGCACCGTTTCGGATGAAATAGCACCGTTTTGGGCCATTCATTTTTAAATTGAAAATGCTCCCCCAAAGGACAGGGAAGAAGACAAAAGTAGAAGTAGTAGCAATGGTCCAGAAGGTCTTCCAGTGAGCGCTAGATAAAGGTGACGATGGAAGACACAATGTGCGTCGATAAGGGAAATATACACACACACACACACGGGCACCAGTACCGAAGCACCCGGAAGACAATCGATGGCAAAGGATAGGAACAAGTTTTGTCCCTAATCTCATCGCATCGATGGTGCGCGAGCGGCGGAGGGTGGAAATGGTGCAAATTGATGACTATGGAAATTCTCGCCGAGGCTATTGCCCCGGGTTCGACGCCGTTTTTGGGCGGATGGTCCGAGTGAGATTGAATTACTATCGAAAGAGCAAACCCTGGTCGAGATTGGCCACATCGGTGCCCGGGAAAACTGTTTCGGTCCATTTTCCGTTTCCTGTCCCGTTCCCTGCTCCTACCAACCCTGGTTTGATGGATGGGATGAGGGCGTCAAAGTGTAGGAACTGACGGGGACCGAGGGGTGTGTTGAGCGAAGCAAATCTTTCCTAACAACAGTATTAATACTCTCGGCCTGGACCATTGTGTTTATGCAAATTTGGTCGAAAGTTTCTTCACCTTCTTCGTCGCCTTTAGTTTCTATGTTTTGCCAGTTTTTCCTTTCCGTAGCTGGGAGTAACAACGAGCAGGATTAGAGGAAAACAATTCGGACAGGCAGGCTCGATTCGCTGGACGGGGAAAGAATGGTGGTGGGGCAGGATATTGCCCAAGAAGCAAATGGACGGCAAGGTTCACGGTTTTGCCTAGCGAGATGATGATGGCCGGTGGTATGCGTCTCGGAGGGATAGCAGATGAAATAACAAATAGCTCACCTAAACACCAACGTGGTATCAACCGCTGCGTCCAGACACCGGGCACACAGACACAGGCAAACAACCATCCCTAAAAAGGTGGTGATGCTGACCCCGTTCGTATTGGTTACGGACTGCCGGGCTGATGGCCGGGGCAACTGGTCGGAAAAACTAATTCTATCGCCGAAGGGGTGGACGGTCCGTCCCGGCACTCCAATCAACAATTCTGGGGCCGCGTTAGGGCGCGTTGATTCGCATCGTATTTTTGGTTTGGGTTTTTTGAAATTCAATTTATTCGTCACAGTTCGAGGGCGGTTGTATGAGCGATCTGTTCAACACACTAGTCGTAGTAGAAGGTTAACCCATGGAAGCATGTAACTTATAAGTATTAATTTTGTACAATATATGATAAGAGAAAACCATGTTCAATGAAAATTTAGATTATAAATTTGTTATTTTTATAAAAAGTTTAAGATACAGTAGAATATAAGTTATTTGGAGAAGTGTGAGTTGCCGTAATTCGTTCTATTTATGACCGCGGATAACAGGAAAAAGTTGAAGTATTATTTGAAAGCAATATTTGAAGTCGAAGACATATAACATTTTCTTATATTTCCGTTTATGTCTATAATTAAGATAATTTATACAATTTTTAGTACTAAACACTTCTGAGCCAGTTTTCCGTGTTTTGAATCTAGTTGACTAAAATCAAGCAATTTTTAACTTATTTTTATAAGTCAATGTACTACCCATGATAAATTTTAAACATAGCTGATTTGCTAACACAAAATAATCCTCATACAAGTCCAAAACACTTCTCATCCAATTCCCTGCATCGTGGTTAGTAGTTAGTTTTTGAATTCTTAATCAAACTCAACCCCCAAAATACAGTCCCGCACCGTAGTACATGGAAATGGCACCGTAGCCATCTCGATTCGGCCATTTTGTTCATCCTGTTTGGCCATTGGCGTTGGTATCGGCTATCCGTGGTCCGGTACTTTACGCTTAATACCCCACACCAACCGACAACCCAGAACGCGTCGGTCAACGAAAGACATTTGCCCTTCCCCGGAGGCGAACCATTTTCAACCATTTCGAACCATCAGGCGTCTTCAGCTGGCAGTATATAACAACCCACCGTAGGAGGATGGGAAACGTGGTGAGTCGGGCGGTTGTCCACCCATTCCCATTTACCCATTGCTGAACCGAGCTGTCTCTGTACGGTCAGTTTCTGCCGGTAGAGTTGTGGACTCGATCGATTTTCTTCAATATCATCTTCATTGGGGAGGTTTTGTTGGATGCGCAAAGATGCTACAGCGTGTACATAACACCTTCGAACCGGACGTGACCTAGGGGGTGGCGTAAAAGGTGGTCGGAAAAGTGGTGTAGGACAAGTGGAGGTATGGGAGCTTCCGTCAGCTTACTTCTCACCGATGTGCTTTGTTGGACGTTTCGGTTTTCGCAAAGTGGACGATGGTTTCATCAATTCTATTAGCATGTTTTATCAAACGGTTGATGATGTGGGCGTTTGGTACTGCGGGGTAGGTCAAAATATCCTTTTTGCGCTACAGCAAAGGGAAAACCACGACGCCGAACGAGGTTGGCATCGGATGGAGTGGCAGTCGTACCGTGGAAGAATATGCATGTAAAATGGATGATTTTCATGGAAATCAACGGTGGTTTACACCGAATAAAGTTCATCCACAGTGCTGGCGTTCGGTGTGCGCGCATCTTCAACCATAACGGAGCACTCCGAAATGGACAAAGAACGGACGGAGTGCATGTTGGAGTGAGCACAGCCCGGAGTCTGGAGCCGGTGTCGGTTTGAATAAACACACTGTTCGCGATTTTCCTTCGGTTCGCTGGCCATCCACACAGACGATGCTGCTGGGCGACGTCGGTGTTAGCAATCCGATGGTAGCCCGGTAGCTGGGTAGTCGGGTGGCCAACGGTGACTCTTTCACTCGTTCACCCGCAACCCCACGTCCGAAACCCAAGGGTTTAACGAAGCCGTGAAAATGTTGACGCTAGCATGAAGCCGTGAGAGGACGCTGCTGGCAGGGATTGGGTCGGACCGGAACGATAGACACAATGTACAGCCGAACGCCCAAAACACCCTTCGGTGATTATCGGCGATGGTATTGATTTTCCATGGCAATGGGTATCTCCGCTATTCGGTGGGAGGTACGCTCACATTCTGTATGTTTTGCTAATGGCTTTTTTCGAACCGGCACCGGTTTTTTCACCGGTGGTCCGGCAAAATGGCGTCGAGCATGTTTGCATATCATTTATACAGCATGCAGCATGCAAGGGAACGGTTTAACGAAGTGGTGTTTGATATTAAATATATTAAAACTCGTGCTCTTTACTCATCGGAAAACAAGTGGTACAGTAGGGATAGGGATAAGGCTAGAGGCGTATCCGTAACATCCTTCAAATTTAACTTATTTACTATCAATGAAAATTGTTAGATTCATGCAATAGCAAGATTTCAGAATTGTTTCCCAACATGCATGAAAGAACAATTTAAGAACAAAGGCAAAATGGTGAGATATTTTTTATGTAGTGTGAGTCCAAAAAGTATTTGATTTTCGTTACTTTTTCGTTATGAAATGACCAAAAAATGAAGAAGTATTGATAGCAATAGGAATTTTCATAATCTAAGAAAATGCTGGAAAAAATGTTCTCAGTCTATTAAACCATGTCAAAAAGACCTCTCGGGAACCTGATAGTGTACCCAAACGAAAATATGTGAAGGATACTAATGTCATACTTTTTGTGTATAAGTTGTTAAGTTTTGGGACTGGCCTTATTGTTATTAATCAATTTTTTTATCAAATATTCCACAAAAAGTATGATTTGATTGACTTATTCTTATCGTTCTTATCGTTGATTTTACTGTCTTAAGCTTGTGATGTCCATGTATTCGTCTATTAGACGAGAATCTACAGGTAAACGAACATTTAATGGTCTCACTTTACATTGCATTTAGAGTCAATGGCGTTATCTTCGACTTCGATTAAGGTTACATGCGTCTTACAATTTCATTTCATTCCAATGCCCCTACCTTAATTTAAATGAATAAAAAAATCAAATTGATCAACGTGAGGCCGCTTATAGTGTGATTGAAGTAAATTAATTAATTTCAAATAATTTCCAAATTAGGTACACTAACATCAGAAGGAAATGGTTACTTCTTGCTGTGATGATTTTGGTTAACAATTTTCCATCTGCAGATCATATTTCCGACACAGGAAGCACTAATTTAAAAAAAGACCTACCCTGATCTTGATATAGACAAACACCCTCGTCCTCATCAGCAATTGACTCACGCTTCTTCACACTAATCAGTGACGCAATCGGAAAATCTTTAAACGCATCCCAACTGTTCCGGTAACTGCTACCGATGCGACCCGTTTGCCATATAAACCCTTCAGAGCTTCCCTCCTCGCAGCCATGCACTTTGGGAAGTTCGACGACCTTACCGTTGTTCAGATTCCGGGTTTTGTGCCCAGCCGAAAGAACAAATGTAATAGTTCGCGGACAGATTAATCGTGCGTAATATTTTATCTCGCGATTTGCGTTGTGTTCTTTGCATATGCCGTGCCGTGGTCCGGACCGGTACGATGCGTCCCGCGATACCGTGAAGTGCTTAATCGAAGTCGAGTGTCTCTTGCCGAATGGTACGGGAATAAATCAAATGTTCAGCTGCACCGGAACGGATGGTTGATTGGAGGGTTCCGGTTGATACGCATCTTGGCCACCGCGGGAGTGCGTGTCCACTTGAGTCACACCGTTCGAGTGGCCACCGACAGAGCCGACCGAATAACTGCGTCGCTGTTACATTTTATTTATGCGCCATTTTTCTCTTCCAATCGAAACCCTATGGTAAAGTAAGAAATTTAAAGTTGATCAAAGAAATATAGAAAGCTATTTACTGGAATGCTCCAGTGAATCCAAACACGGATGTATTCAGTGCGCTAAAGTTGAGTGAAAAAAATTACAGTAATTTTCCCAGTCGAATTCTTTCGCAATTTCGATTTCCAGCATGCCCGCGGCCATTCTTGAGCCACCTCTTAGCTGCCAATATAAATGTATTCCCGTTCGGATTGCATCCCATTTCGAACGGTCCACCGGATCACGCGTACCTGCGAATCGAATCGGACTGGCTTCCGGATGGTTCTTGAATGCAAAAGAAATCAAATTATTCTGTCTGCCCTCAGAAACGGAAGGATCTAAATGGCAAAACCTCGTAAGGGGGAATATTAGACGACTGTGTTTCTTTGGGATCTTTCTTCTGCTGCACGATGCGTTTATCTCTCAAAGCAATGCAATTCGTTCAATACAAAGAAAGCCTTGCGTTCTGTTATTCGCCTTGGTGTGATGTGTGGAATTTTCTTTCATCCCGTGCAGGGACACGGTAGGGAACGGTCACATGCACACACGCACAGGCAATGCAACGGTTTTATTTTTGCAGAAGAAAATTACTTTCACCCCTTTTCTCATTCTTGGGTACGATATTGTGTTGTGCAAAATTGATACGAATTTGCAGCCCTTAGGGGCTTTTATAGGTTGACTTAGGTTTAGGATGTTCGGATGAAGGCTTTTTCTTTCCCCGTGCATAGTAGGGTTACGATTTGCATCCTTTTTAATCTACATAATGCAAATTTCGATATTTCACTTTCTATTCAGCGGTACCGTTTTTTTCCCAATCGTCCCCGGGTATAGGTTTTTTCCCATCCATCTTAACCGGTTGAGATGCGATTTGGCTTTTTGTCCTCTTCCCGTTTCATACTCGATCGTGTAGCCGCTATCGATCGAATTTCGGATCGGTGGGAATTTTCGTTCGTTAAAGGATTCACACACACGCACACGGAAGCTGGGAAAGTGGAGCCGGTGAAAGTTCAATTTATTTTCCCGTTGCAACGCAAGTAAGTGCTCAACGGTACTTCTCCGGCGCGCTTTCCTGATCCGGTGCGCTAAGGTGGTCGTGAATTTGTTTTTTTTTTTAGGTAAGTCTTTTCAACGGAAAATAGATTATTTGCATTATTTTTGCTTACCGTTGCGGGATAAGCGCACGGCTGGCGTCCGTTTTATTTCTTTCTTTTCTTTATTTATTTTTGCGTAACTCGATATCCGTAAACGAATGGCATTTCGGTGTCGGCGAGGTGTGAGAAAGGTTGGGAAAATGATCTTTCTTCTATTTTCTTGATTTTGGTGGTTTTTTTTCGGTAGGTTGATTTCCACTCGGTTTGTCCGTCCGCCCGGTAGAGGAAGGATTGGAACAACGGCCGCATAAAGAATGCTTACATTTGGTGGAATGCTGTGATTGGATTTCGGTGCGGCTGCCAGCGGTTGGTCCGGATGCTTGACAAAACGATGGTAACATCAGTAAAATGCACATCTTTTGGTTGAGGATATTGCATAAAACACGGCTTCCTGTTACCTAAAGTGCGTTTAAAGGATTGCGCATTGGTGTGATGTCCTATTTATAAGCTACATAGCTGCAGAAAAAAACCCGGAAAACACAATTGATTTCAAATCGATTTGAAAGATGTGTTTGTTTTTCTGCCAAATACGAGCTCATTTCCTTCTTGTAGCGGAAAAGAACGAAAAAAGGCCTTCTGAATTATTGCGTAGTAAAAGTTACACGCACATAACTCTAATACCTACGCACCACCACAGTTCATTTTGGGTCAATCAGTCCCAGCTTTCAGCAAAACTGTATTGTACGGCGGGACAAATGAAAGCTAATCCACCAAAAACAAACATCAACAGTGCTTGAAAAGCATGCCAAAAACCACAACAAGTAGCCACGCAGGAAGAACTTTCGCAGCAGGTGACTAATCCTATTTTGCCACCGAAACCCATAACAACGTCATAAAGAACATTCCGTGCTCACGAGCTAGAATGGGATGGCTGCGTTTACAAACACGGCACACCTCGGGAGAAAGGACATGAAAGCAACAACCCAACAACTACAGAAAAAAGGACACCCGGTAAATAGCTGTCGAACAGTGTTCAATAAATTGCCCCTCGTTTGTGAATTGCATCGATTGGTAAAAATGGCAACTTATCTGTGTCGACTCGAGATCGATCGAAGCGAAGGTTCTGGGAAACCGACAAAAAAAGGGTAAACCTAATGGCTCGTCCTTTCCCGGAGCGTACCTGGTACAAAAAGGATCGTGGTAAAAGCATTGCTGCACGTTTTACACGCTTTATGGCCTGGTGGAGGAAAAGTGCACTGTAAAAGGTGAGAAATGCTGATCACTATCTGTCGGTGGTGTGCCGTTATGAATGTGTGCCCATGTTATGGGTGCTCTTTGCCATGACCGGGCAAAACGTGAAACGGTATGGCTCATCGATCAGTTTAATCAGCCCATGTTCAATCAGCATACGAGCAGTGTGGATGTGAGTGCTGTAGTTCAGTACAAAAAGGGAATTGTATTGTCACAATATCGCAACGGTTGGCTGATAACCCTTTCTAGTGTGGGAACACGAACATTGTAAACGATTTTGCATAAATCTTTAACAATACTTAAATGTTCAAATTTAAATGCTTTTTATATATATTTTATGCTAAATTGTCAATTAATTTTATTCTTTTATGGCACTCCACCCTCGAGAAATCTCGATATGGCATTTCTGACTTCCTTGATCAGGATAGTGTGTCCTGTTATCGATCGATTCGGATAGGAATTTGTAAAGGAGATATCAGAACGGAGTTAATTTGCAAAGATCGAATTCAATTAAAATTCTTTAGTGCAGCTTTATTATGAACACTTGAGCAGAGATAAAAAAAAAAGAATTACCTTAGATTTACTACTTATCATGCCTTCAAACTTCGAATAACTTTGCACCATGTAATAATTCGAGCCAGAGATCTTCGCAAGATGTCAAGATGTGTTTTGTTCTGACCGCTTGACAGCAGACTGCACTGTAAAATGCAGAAAAATCTAAAGTAGAACAATGAGTAAATTTTATCTCCGGAGTGAAGTTGATGAAGTACTTCGAATAGATGGACATTGATATGTTTTAGGGTTCTTGAAGACAATCCCCATTGAATGGTGAAATCTGTTAGGCACAGGATGGCGAGAATTTGCAGGAGACCGTTTAATTTAACGATCAGTGGAGTGGTCAACTGCAAGGGTAAGGAATTGTGCTTTTGCCAGGGTCTAGCAGTTATTAGAGATATGGTCCCAAAGTGATTTCTAGATGTTCTCATTTGCATAAAGGAACTGATCTGGGCATCTTTTTTATGTCAAGAAATCACTAGATTTTAAGTCCAGCGCCAACGATTCTCAGTCGTGGTCATCAGAACTTGTATTGTTAATCTTAAAATGAAAGTTTTTATTTACTAATTTTGATGCTAAATAGGAAGGTCGGATGTTTCCAAAGGCCTCGATCGAAAATCGTGGTCAGTAAATAAATTAACGTTGCGAGTGGTGTATGTAAAAAGGTCTTGCATGTGACGGCCTTGTAGGTCGTAGATGAATTGGAGGATTTCAAAAGGCTGAAAGCATTAGATGAATATTACTGAACATAAGACATAAGTTTGATGTGTAATTCTTAATTGGATTTTTATTCCATCTCCATTTAATATGGTTCTCTTCTTACGAATACTTACGTTTCATATCAAATAATAATACAGCTTTTTCTTACACTTAGTTTCAAATGGTTAGAAAATAATGCAAAATACCAGCTAACTCAGCATTGTGATGATTGACCAGCTCAACCACCCTTCGCTGCACCCATTTTCCACAAACGAATAGCCATGAACACCAACAAATCGAAAACCGATTCACGAGCATCCGCATCTCGAGCCGAAACAACCAGCAGCATCACTTGGACAACACCAATACCAATGTCTGAATCGTTCTCACCCTATCGGGATCGGAATTTCCACCGTTCTGTCCATTTGCTTTTGACTGGTCGTGAATTTTCCGAAAACCTGCCGGTGCGGGCGGTCGCACAAGCCGCAAAGTGGAAAGATGGCGGTCCAACACACACATACACACACACGTTCACATTCTGATTCTCTCCCTTCCCACACGGAACGGACTGCCCGAAGCCATACACAAATGGCAGAAGCACTGGCAACGGATTATGTGGCTGAAGGTATTGGGGTGGGAAAAACCCTCCCGCTTTTCGTGGATGGAAAATATTTCATCCAAAAGGACGCATTTGGTGTGCGTGTATGTGTGTGCTGGTTCTTTCGACGAATTTGTTGTGCCATTGTGCACGGATAACCAACACGTACATGTGTGTGAGTTGGGCTGGCCGTTCACTCTCCACTTCACTGTCCGTTTCGGTGTTTCCGCACATAGGGGGTGGTAGTGATGGTGGTGAAAAACTGTGGCGAATGGGAAAATGCGCGTCCCCTTTTAACGCCAATGGATGGTAAAGGACAAAATCCCCATTTTGCCATAACGATGTACGTGCGAATAGAGACGTGTATGCATGTGTGTGCGTGTGCTATGGTATGTATGGGAGAACCGTGTGTGAGTAGGTGGTTCCGATAACGATTTTCCTCGGACACGCAGGTCGTTTGTCCTGCGCGTTTTCCACCACACACCGAGATGGCGTATGGGGACACAGTGGACGTCCGCATACTACTACACATTCACATCCTCCGCCTCCTCTCTCCCCGCACCTCTTTCCATCCCACTTCCTTATTGGCTAGAAGCGAAACCCACATGCTTTCCCCTTTTGCACGAAACTTCAATATCATAATATATGCTAAAGGCAAAGCGGAAAACCGCCCAACCACCGGGTGCGCTTTAGCAGAAAATGATCCACACAAGAGTGGGCCAGGTTTTTTGGACGGTTCACATTTTCGTTATCAAACCGGCAGACGACGGTGGTGGCTGTGCCTGCCTGCTCAAGAGTGCCTGTGGTCCGGACTCAGCGTTTTCCCTTTTGTTGACTGGATGCCTTTTCTTTGTTGGGTGGTATTCCGTTTTCACGCTTGGCGGGAGGAGGAGGGGGGGGGGATTAGACCGAGATGGAAAATTTATTACATCCAAGAGAAAATTGCAAACGCACCAGGCGGAAGTAGCCGCTGGCGACCTGCCTACTACAACAACGTGAGGGTTATATTGATTTACTTGATTATCTTTCTACCACCAGCTGCATACGTGTGTGTGGTGGGGCTGAACTGTGTTTTGTAATTTTCGGTGAGTGTTTCACCAAGGGGGTTGATTGAAAATGGAGCAATAGCAATGCGTACGGAGCGAAACGAAGCCGTAAAGCCTTCCATCTTATGGTGGTCGGGCATAAGCTGTATCTGGAAGGCAGTTGGATGGTATTGTGGCGCACTGGTCCTATTCAACTCGCTGGGTGCTGTTTTGTGTAGGTTTAGTAATAGAAAATGAAGTAGGTTTTGTGAAGCAAATTGGGTTTAAATTTGTACCTCATTCTGCTTGTATCTACTTGTGGAGCTAACCGATAAATAACTAAAGGCGCAGTTGCAATAACTTACAACACATAATAAACAATTTTCACGAAATAACCTGCAACTCATGTGGAAGCTTAGATATTGTACAGAGTAAGCTTGATTAAGTTAATAACTTATTTTGTTAGTATTTTACCTACACAAAAAAGCCAGGTTGATCTATAAAAACTACTTATATTGTAAAAGGATATTAAATAGTGATGGTTTGGAGGTTTATATAACGTTCACTCAGTTTTCTTTAAATTGATCTCATGTAGGGCAGTTCTTTTGTTAACAGCAAGGATTGCTGTTAAGATAAGATAGGGTCTTGAACTAAACCACAAGGATATTGTTAGCAATATCGAATTCAACAATATCGAGGATGGGCTTTGCACAAATGTTTCCTTCAAGAGTCTCCTCAAGCTTTTCTCTTTATTATGTTGAACACGTACCTTATTATATGTTTCAATTTTGAACAATTATAATATAATAATAATTGATAGAATACAGTAATCCGCTTGATACTTTCAAAAACAAAAGTTGCTTTGAAACTTTTTAATTTGTTTTTGAATACAAAAAACAGATAGGATTTATAGTATGATGTAGCTATACTCACAATTTCAAATCAAGAGTGTAATTAGAAACGAAAATAAAAGCATTTTACTTCTCAATAACATGTAAAATCTTCCAAAAAAATTGCCTATTGAACTAAAGGTGTAGTTTTGGTCATTAATGTGAAAGTGTAGCAAAAAAATAGGAGCTATAAGCAAAAGTTTTAAAATTCAATCTTTTATTTTTTTAAGTATTTTTTTAAGTATACAGATGATTTTTGTAGAGATGAACTTCTGTGGGAAAATATAAAAAATAGCATTTCGGAATTTACGATGATTGTTTTTTCATAGTAGGTTAAACTGACGATTCACCATTTCGTGTTTCATGCTTGTTCGGTAAGGGTTGTTAATTTATTAACCAGAGAACCACATTTGTCAAAAGCCTTCCTCTCTCTAGAGATTTGCCCTTTACATCATTATCTGTTTAGCTTATTTTCCAACCCACATAAATAGAGGCCGCTGTCCAAACAGAAACATAACGAAAACACCGGAAAGAGACATCCTATAGGTAGCCGGGGAAGAAGGTGTAATTGCAAATGAAAACAGACTCCGGGACACGGGAACCATAGCGACCGAATGTTCCTGCTGCAACCCTCACGCAACGACCACGACTCGTAATTTACATATGACGATAAAATTATATTTCGGCGTATTCGCTTTCCACCAGATTCCGCTGTGTTTGTGCGAACTCGATGTTACTTGCGTGGTCGTCCAAAACAGGACGTGCGTCTTACAGGACCATGGCAGGGCCACACTGTCGTCGTCATTCTCGTCATTATGACAACGCACACATTCGCATACACACATTAGCATTAATATCCCGGGGACATGAACCGTGTGGATGGGATTTTTCCCCCATTTCACCTATCATACCCTTCCTGCTATGCGACGGTGAAAAGATAAGAAGTTTCCTTACCACCACGCCGCACCCGCGCGCCCGGTTTTACTTCCGAGGTAGGGTGGATAAGAATTTTATTCTGAGTTGTGATGGCCAGCGTGTGGGTCTTCTTGTGAGGCTTGCAGCAAATCTGCTGGTACTGGAGTGCAGGACGGAAGGACAGCTAGTACGGGTAGAAGGGACAACATTTCGCATATTCTAAGCGGTTCGCGTTCGCACATGGAAAATGGAAAAAGTTTTAATCTCATATGAGTTTTCGTTCAGTTCCGACGGCGTTGGTTTTTGGCCGGGTGGTTTGGGGTGAAACCTTTTCTTTACTCCATTTCTTTTTCCTCTGGGAGAGATTCTTACTTTCTTCCGTTTGGCTAGAGCGGGATTCCATTTTTCCGCGTGTTTCCTCGCCGCCAAGGAGGTAGGTTTGTAGTTTGTTTGTGAAACATTTGAAGCCCAGGCTATGGCCGTACGAGTGAAATGAATGGATGGTAAAATAAATTATTTTATTATGCCATACTGTGTGTTTGAAGTGCTTCGCCAAAGTTTTCTACACATCATGGGGGAAATAGATTTTGACTGAGTATTGAGCACGGAAGAGTGTGTGTGTAAGCTAATACGCATTAGCATCTCGGAATGAAAACGTAAAAATTTATCATATCGAACATGATAACGCATTTTCGCTTTCATCCCTTTTTAAAGCTTATATAAAGCGTAGGGGATTGAGTAAAATAGTATGCTTGTTTAATCTTTTCCTATTGCAATGCCAATTAAATTCATTTAATTGAAATAAAAATTACAACTTAAAATAAAATAAATGTAAAGCCTGTTAAATGGTCAAAACATGAGCAAAGTTAAAAAAACTACGGAATTTATTATTCACTGCTGCAGCTTTGCTTATGACCAGTGAACACCCATTGTGAGAGTGTGTGCAAATTGCATACCTTCCAGGCGTTTAGACGCGGGAATAAACGTGAGGATTTTTACGACAGAGTGCGTACAGCGTTTAAAATAAGCGCTTTTAAAATCTTGTTGCTATACTTTAATTAATATAAATTAAGAGATTTATTAGTAAGAACTGATTTTCATAATTATAATATTTTTATTGAATAACGATTGCTATAAATTATTGCAGGAACATTGTCTCTTTAACGTTATTATTAATTTGAAAGAGAATTAAACTTTTTAAAAACCTTTTTAATATTTCAAATAACTTAAGTACAAAATGTTATTGAAGATGACTTATGAAAAAATCTACTTCATCGTTATGAGTTTACAAAAAATGAATCAGAACAGTAATAATCCAATCTGAAACTCAAAACGTGCAAATAATGTGCATAATTATCGCGATAATCCATCGCCTACGACACTAAGAGGTTAATTAGATAATTCTTTTTTCTTCCTTCCCACCGGAACCGCGCCTGTTGATACCGTCTAATCGAAGTTTAATGAATGAAAAACGTGCTCGTCGTCCCTTCGTAGCAGTGCGCCATGCTGTGCACTTTCACGCTGTTATTAGCGGTTATTCAACGTTATTCCTTGGAGGATAATGAAAACATAATGAGAGTCATAAGAAAAAAAAACAGAACTCCCACCACCTTCTCCTCATTCATTATGAAGCTGCGGTTAGTTGACCGGAAAGCAGTGTAGAACGAAAGAAAAAAAAAAAAAAACAAACAAACGCCAAATCCTGAAAGAAAACATCACGTCCAACCGATTGGACAGACGCTAAACTGTGAAAAGAAAAAAGAAAAAAAACAAAGCGGGAACTCAAGCCCCAGCCCCAAAAAAAACCCTCCAAATGAGTTCCAGTAGCAAAAAAAGAAACAGCAAACGGTCTCATTAAAAAAAGTTAAGCAGTCAAAGTGAGAAGAACGTGAAAGGAAAAAAAAATGATTCACCGAAAAACAAACCACCATTCTTTTTATAACGCCTCCACTCCCGAAATTGTAATGTAGCAGAGCATACAAAAAAAAAATGGTGGCAATAATAATAATGTTAATAAGACATCAAACAACAATACCGGCAGCAGAAGTGTGTTGAGTTAATAAAACCATAACCTACACCAAGTCGCGACTTTTCCCTACCCATTGGCTTAAGGTTCCCGCACCTTCCACAGTGCCTACTGTGACTTGGGTGGATTGGAGTTTTTTTTTAATATGTAGAAGGTTGAGGGATTTTTAAAGTTTTTTTTTATTTTCCTCAAAATTATACCACCTAGACTGTTTTTTCTCTGCGAATGATTGAATGGTGTTTGGATTAAATGCAATTTTTTCTCTTTCACCCGACCCGACGTTCGTCCTTGCCTTGCTGCTTCATTTGTTCCTCCTTACACAATCATTACTGTCATCCGGCCTTCTGGCTTGGGTGTTTGGTGTTTTCTTTTGGCTTTTCCTCTCACCATTGGATGTTGCTCGTGTCTTTTAATTAGATTTTTTTTGCCTCCACTGTACGAACCATTTAACCAAACGCTGCACACACTTTTTTATGCGCTTCTTTTCACTTTCATTCATGTTACGCCTTGGGCGCGAAGAAGGTGTGTGGGTGAAATGGGTGGAGGAGGAGGAGGTGAAGTGGAGGGATGAAAGAACAGACTTTTTTTGTGTTTGCTGCTTAAATCATCCAGTGGCGCGTTTGCCACTGTTACTTGCGGCATGGTTAATAAACGCAAGCGAAAAGAAGACGGGGAATGGCTTTGCATCGCTCGGCACGTAATCGTTTTATGTTTCGCGATGTTGGCAAGCTGCAGGATTTCTTCTTCCGCGTTTTTTGTATAATTTTTTTAAACTCCACCAACGGCACTTCGCTTGTTTTACGGTTTTTTATGAGAGGTCCTTTTCCCGAGATGGTGTTAAACGAGAAAAAATATAAATCGCAAAGAAAAAAGAAAAAAAACACCGAGCACAAGGTGCATGCCTGAGTTCTGGGTGAGATTTTTATTTTTCTGTTGTGCTCCGTTATGGAAGTCTCCGTGGCAGACGCGGCCCTGTTGCTTTGACGGTTGGTAAAAGGTTGATAAAGAGTGTGAATTTCACTTTCACTTTCGCAGAACGGCAGAAAGGAACGTGATGCCGGGGTTTTGTGTAGCGCGAAGGATACATAATGACGATTGGAGATATTTATTTTCCAGTGGAAGAAGTCGGAGAAAAGTGAAGGTAATTGATAATTGCCGACAATTTGCTTGATACTAGAGTGTTGTTTTTTTATGTGCTGTTTTTTGTTACTCCTTCGTCTAATGATAGTTGTGGGGGAGGTCGGAAAATGCTTTGCAAAGTGTTACATTACCTTGACCTTGGCAGGCGCATCAAAGTTTAAGGTAAAATAAAGTGTTTATGGGGTGAATGTCATATTACTTAATTAGTCATTTAGTAATGTTTTTTTTTCATACAATTTACGAAGAGCTTCCTTGAACAGTTTAAAGAACAGAAATAATTAAAATCATTTTGTTCATTCGGTTGGAATAATTTTTATCACTTTCATTATTTTAATTATGATTTTTTTAAATAAAGAAAAACAATCTTCCATGTCGTTCTTTTCTAAATATTGCTAAAAATACAATGCTATTACCTTTTAAATAAAACGCCTGAAATAAAAACTAATTTCCATAGCTTAAACACAGTTCAGCCAACAGGAGCAAATTAAAAAGGAAATCCCAAGGAAGCCATGTATGCATTCGGTAAAATGATCGCAGTGCCATCTATGAGCGGCTAGCACATACGTGTTTCCAACCGTTGCTTAAATTCTAACTGGAATCAACGTATCATGCTGGCCCAGCGCCGGTATGTGTGTGTTTGAAGCAATTCCAGTTGGAAATGAACTGGTTCGCTTCGACTTCGACGTGGTATATGGTGCAAAAAGGGACGCATTATGTACGCAACACACAAGCGTGCGCTGGTGCGGGTTCTTTGTTCGATTTTCCCATTCCACACACACGGAACACGGCACGTACGTTCGTACGCTCGGTGAAAAAGGGGTTTTCTTTCCACCCTGATAAATAGGTGTTGTGTCTTTCTGTGCCCGCTAGCCGTTCGGGCCGACACAGCATCCAGCAGTAGTACCGCGCTTCCATCCAGGATTCGTGGAAAAACTGGACCAAAAGCATCCGGTCGACACAGTGCGCACACACGAAATTTTAAATGAGGGTGCGTGTGCACATGTGTGTTCACATTACCATACAACCGCACCACTCGGCAGATCGGGCGCGCCTGTGTGCGAGCGTACACGGAGAACGAGATTTCCCGCCGTGTGTGGTGCGCACATGATGGAAGCAAAGTTTTCTCGACCCCCCGCAATGTGACGAGGGGCGGAAGGGGATGAGAAGGAGCGAGAAGGGTGACACCCCCCAAACACCCGTTGGGTTTTCCGCTTGTGTAAAGGACCACATTTCGATACCGAGTTTATGGACTGTTGCTTTCTCTGTTTCACTTCGCGTGAATGGCAACGATGTCCGTTTTTCGATTTTTGGCGACTCTTCTCTTCACGATAAAGGGACATGGCCTCTTGTGTGTGTGTATAGCCATATAACATTCAGGATACGAGCTCTCTCTCTCTCTCTCTCTTTCTCTCTTTCATATTCAAAGTACGTACATAAACACAGGCACACACACTCACACACACATAATGGAGGAACGGTAAAAGGCTTCCACTCGAAACACGGTAAAGGACACGGTCGGTCCGGACGTACAGGGCAGCGTAATTGAAATCCTGTTTGCATTTCCCTCTTACTTTCCACCACCCCATCACATACGTTACCGCTTCGCCTACCTACCCACCAACCCAGCCCCCAAAAGGCACGAATGGCGGATGATGAAGGATTCGTTTCGAGTCCCGCGTGGGGTCTCGCACCTACACCACCTACCTTGTGCAGCCATCACAGCCACCGTTGGATGGAAAATTGTTTGTTTTTCCACCATCCACTCTTCCCTCATGCGCACCGGAATCGATAGTCCATTTTCTTTGGTCGCACGTTTTCCAAGTCGTGTTTGGCTTCACCTGAGGGGCTTTTACTCCGGGTTCCCATCTCCGTTTCGTGGTTTCGTCCCCGCCACCTATCGAACCATTGCGAATGGGTAAGCCAATCAGCGTACGGCGGTCAGCATTGTGAGGACGACGTACGTATGTGAACGCCGACCGTGGCCGCACCGCCTTCATCCTACCGCCACGCAGCGGTTATAGGGTGGGTTATGTGAAGGGGTTGTTCGCATTGCGCATGCAAAATGTCCTCCGTAGTTCCGTCGGAGCGCGGGAGCGGAAACGGCATGTGGTGGAGCGGGAGGGACGTGATTGGAGAAGCAGGTTTCGGTTCGGTTTGCGCTTGTGTTCGGTTGGATGGCCACCGCCGCCACCACCGATGGACGATGATGTCGATGTCGATAAAATGGTGGCTCTCGGGTACGCCGTTTCTGAGGGTAAAAAAGGGTGAGCCAGTGCACATAAGTGTACACGGACGCTTTATATGAGCTACCATACGGTGGGATGGGGGTTTGTTATGTGAAATAAATGAGAAAAGGATTGTATTTTGTGCCACAGGACACGGAACAGCGCCGAACCGCTGGACAAGAAGTTTAGAACCGTACGTCATGTGTTTCGACGACGAAAATAACGAGAAATAATTGTTTTTAGTTATATGGACGTGAGCATAGAAGTTAAATGCAATAAGGGATATTTTACAGCTTATTTTCATCTTATTAGCAGGGACCTATATATTTAAATTAAGCAATAATTTATGTATTACTAAATGAATCCCTAATAAAAGTTTTAAGGTAAATCAAGAATACTGTTTTCGCTCTTATTAAAATTATAATGCGTATGATTTTTTTATCCTAATCCTAATCCTATTATCCTAATAAATAAGCATAAACAACCATGAAGCCCATCAGGATTTATCGAAGGATTGTGAAATTAAATTGATTTAAAACTAAAACTTTTAAACTGTACTCTAATTAATGTTTACTCCTGCTCACATCAATGAGGATGATGATACTATATTACTGTTAAATACTATAATTTATAGAGTGTTGGTAGTTTTGCTTTCATTAATAATTGTGTTATTAAATCAGTTTATAATTTTTTCGTAATTTCAATTGTTCTTGCTTTGTGCTAGATTATAGTGTAGGTTTATTCAATTCTTCTAATGGGTATACTTACAGTTTTTTTTTCCAGTATCATTTCAAGTTGTTTCATTTTTTAATTTTTAGTTTGCATTGAGTCAGGCTGTGTTTTATGATGCTTAGTTTTCCTAATTTTCCAATTTATTGAAATTATTAAATTAAATTTATTATATTGTTTTTAGAGGTTTACAGCTTCAATTCAAAATCGTTTTTAAGATCACAACTTATAAAACAATGGCGTTACATACAAAACTAAAGTTGGAGACAGCATATTGTAGTTAAAAAAAAAAAACTATGCTGAATGCATTTAATTCAGATTATTTTTGAATTAAGCACCAGTGCCAATTGTTATCTGGTTTTCGTTTTTTTGTTTTTTTTTATAAGAAAAGTTGAAGTATTTAAAATATGTTTTTTGAAGTTAATATGACATTTCTATTTTTTTATTATTTTTGGTTCAAACATATTTTCATCTTTGGACTAGGCGGCACTTTGGTCAAACATATTATTCTCATTCGCAGGAATGACTGTTCTGTTGCGTATAAGCATACAATACGGTAAACAGATAAAGTTCAATAAAACCCGTTTAAATTGAAATGTATTAGAACAGAAAGAAGAACAGCTATTTTATATATAGAACAGAAAGAAGAACAGCTAATTATATTTTAACAGAATATTTTATAATCACGAATAAATAATGCTGTTTTTAGAATAAGTCTTGAATAAATAAATAAGCGTCTGTGTTTCTATCTAAGCAAGTTTCATTTGCAATTTTAACATAAAATTACATATCACGTAATCATCATCCCAAAATTACATTGTTCTTCCTTAAGTCATTTGCATGGATTAGAGGTGAAAGTGACCCCAGAGGTCCAAAGCCTCTATAATCATTAAAAAAAAAATTGCATGGAGCATTCTGCTGCTAGTAACTTAAACTCTGAAACATAGTATCCTAATTCATACTTTTATTCTCTTAAGCATAAAAAAGATATATCACTTACAAAAATCATTATAATTTGCATATCTTTAACGACTTCAACAACACCTACATGTTTTAATTATCTTTAATTTAATAAATAATAATACGCATAAATAATAAACAATCATCAGTGAAAAATACTCACGAACGTCCTGTTAGTCATGCGGAAAACGGAAGCCAGCGTTTGCCCGATGAAAAATGGCGACCAAGACGACCTTTCGCATATGTTCTTTCTTCTGCCCATAATGATGTGAAAATCCACTTCTCACTTCCTATCTCTTCCAGCATTGGGACGCATTTCTAGTGTTGCAACCATCATCACCCATCATCGCCCATTGACAGGTTCATGTGGTACCCGGGCATACCAGGGTTTTTCTTTTGCGTTACTGGTCTGTCCAAACAATCAACAACATTTCCCCTGTTCTTCCCGGATTTCCATGCCACGTATTATTAATATTTACTGCCAACACATGGAAGCCGGTGCCCTGGGCTGGGTAAGAAAACCGCATCCAGGCACCAGGATTGACCAGCCATCCCTTTCAAGACAGTGCCAGACCAGACGGTGGAAAATCTTTCTTTGTTCGAGCGAGTTCCCGGTCGCCACGGTGGAACGAACCGCGGATGGAAATTGCGTGCGTCCACTAGATTAACGCCATAAATTAGTGTCGCGCCCGCGTCAGCCGCTGGCCGGATCGGAGCACATGTGTGCATCCGCGTGTCACTCGAGAACGGTTTTTCTCGGTACTTGTCTTGTGCCGGGTTCGTACGTTGGGTGATATAAAAACGGCGTCTTATTTCTGCCCAGTTCTTTACGGCAGTGTCATCATTCTAATAAAGCCACATCCGCCACATACCGATGGAGCCGCCCGTCCATCGCTTAACGTCCAGAAATAGCACGGCCGAACAACACACACACACCACCGAATGACTGGGTCCGGTTTGTCTTGTGTCGTGTGGCAAAGAAGCACCAGCCATGATGGTACGCCACAAAAGAAATGGAAAAACGGTGACTCCCTAACGCACAGGAATGATCTGCCTACCAAGAGGAATCAAACCAAACGAAACAAAACCTCTAAAACTGCGCAACAAAAAACAACACTCAAGCAAATCAAGGAATTTTTGTTGTTTTCCCTATTAAACGAGCGTGATGACTGCCATAATACTCGTACGCAAGTAAATGAGTCTTAAAATGCAAACGATATAAAAAAACCCCTTCTTCGTGTGGTTGGAATCCGGGTTGGTTTTGTAGGCTGTGCAGCGACTGGTGCATTTTTATGACCAACCCAATGCACTAGCTCCCTATGTCGCGCTGTGGCCAGTAATGATGAGACGAAGCGGTACTATTTTCAGCCAAGTAAGTCTCCCGCGTCCGGTGTACTGGTGGGTAGCGAAAAGTACACCAAGCGGTCCTCGGCTATGCTGCACTAAACAAATGCATCGAACACACCACAGCAACACGGTGCCCCTAACGATCCCCTTCGATCGTACCAAAACACATCACCATGGGCAGAATGATAGTCACCTAAAAATATCTCAACGACAGTTGGGATGCATCTTGCGGGGTGCATCGGTTTTCGGTTGAAACCGTAGGTCCTGCGAGGGACGGTTGGATGCGTATACTTGTGGAAGATTTAAAAATATACGTCTAGTCGGAAAAAAAGGCACAACATAAACATAAACGCCGATCGCCGTTGAACTTGACTTTCGAAATTTTGGTGTAAACGGTGCAATGCGTTTCTCGGTTGGGTATGGTTTTGACTTCGTTTCGTTGTCGAGTGCGACATGAATCCAGAATGTTCCTTACTTTCGTTTTTCTTTTGGCCTGTTTTGTGTTTACCAGGGGAATGCAGGTCATCAAACAGGCTTCAGAGGATCTGGTCAATTATAAGCTAGATCTGCTGTTGGAACAGGCACAATATTTTGAGGAATTATTTAACGATCATTTGTACAAGCTCGTCATACCATGGCAATATTGAAAAGTAGTAACTCAACTGAAAGAAGATATAGCATTAAAATATGAATCTTAGTAAATTACTCAGTTATAGGAGTAGGCGACCACCTAGGAACTGGTCGTTCAAAAGGGTCCTCATCGTTTATGAACTTCTGTCTGCTACTGATTGCTAAAGGGGAGATTGACCTCTCAGATCTACACCAGGTCCAAATCTTGAAGGCGAGGACCCTGTTAAAATCTCGGCCAAACTTATCAGCCATGAAATGGTGATATGATTAACATGAAAAGTCAGGTTAAGGTGGAAGAATAATTTTCAGAATTACTACCAATCATTAGCTCTGGAGTGATTGATTAGTATGACTCTTCAAACTTTAGCTGACCAAATTTTTGACTTGGTGGTGAAAACTTCAGGGATTTTTAAAATGTAAACTGATTAAGATTTCGATATAAACAATGATACAGACTCCTTGGTTTACAGATTTTGGATTTCTTCTTTAATACAAGTCGTCGTACAAGGTTTGTTCCATTTAAAGGCATTGCCAGCGTCTATGCTAATACATCTCGGCAAATGTATTGCTGTTGTACAGAACATAATTCTGAAATGATTTTGGGTTTAAGGTAATGGACTGTCAATACCATTAATTTTTAAATTCACGCTAGAATGCAGGTCAAAATCGATTGTTCTACTCAAACTCAAACGACATGTAAGAATTACGGAGTGGTTTTGTTCTGGACAAAAAATGAATAGTTTTTGTATGTTTGTGTATGTTAAATTGGAAAAATTTCTTGCGCATTTCAATTATATATTTGCAATGCAATGTTTAATGGTCGGTAGAATGACATGCTCATACTTCTATTTTTTTACAGCTCAGTTGCCAATCGTTTATCAAAACTGCCACGCAAAACGTCATCGCAAAAACACCCTCCTGATCAATAGCCCTCCCGATCCCGATGATGATTAATGACCAATGCCGGAAATGTGTCATTCGTATTCAAAATTCGTTTGTCCAGCGAATCATCAAATATCGACCGGTGTATGTGCATTGGTCCTGGTCAGCACGGTGGTATAATTTTTTCCGCTTCATTTATCACACACACACAAGCAATCGAAGTCGGAGGGGACAAAAAAACCCGAAAACGTCAAACGCATCCTGCTGACAATCGTCGATATTTGCAAAGTGCACCCTAGACGATGTATGCAAAATGAGCAGTGAACTGTTTGCCTCGGGATAATGATGATGATCGGATGCAACCGAAAGGTAGGCTTCAAGTTTCGCTTGAAGACCCTCTGCACTTTCGCTGTCTGTTGCCGATAAATGGCACGGCAGTAAATGTAGAATTGTATCACCAGACAAAGAACGCAACGAGCCCTCCTTTCGATTGCATTCGTGAGTTCTTTCCCATTGCTTTAACGGTGGGGTGATGCATTCATGCATTCCGAACTGGCATTGCACACTTATTACATCGGCCGGTCATCCACGTGCGTACGGTGGCGAAAGGTCAGAGGTGAATTTTTTATGGCATGGCCAACGGTTTCACCAAAACTTGTGTGCGAAATGTGAAGCTGATGCGGAGGGCGATTACTTGGAATTAAGCATTTTATTGATGGATTTTTGGGCGATTACGTTCGCTGACGCTGGACGTCGTTTGAAACGCCGTGCGTTAGTCGTATTGGCCAACTGTCACTAAATGGGGAAAACTGTCGTCGAATTCGAGCTGGTCAGCTGGTTGGTAATCGTCTTTTGTTGATCGAACCGATTTGCTAAGCGAACAGAAGGTGTGCATTTTTGGTGCCGAAAAGAAAGGTTTACTGTTTCATCGGATTTTATCATTCATGTTTAAACCAAATTTACAATAGTTTCTGAAATCTTATGGTTTCTTTCCTTCCCGTAATAAATATTTCTGTTTAATGGATTGTTTTAGTGAGGCGAATGTTTTCAACCAGCAAAAAAGAAAATCCTTCAACGAGATTAATGTTTTTATGTGTCTTGTGCCCAACGGTTTTATTATACTGAATCAAATTGAATGAATTGGTCATGAAAATAAAAAAATACAAAAAATAAAACAAAATATAAAAAAAACTTTACTAAAGGATTGAAAGAAATTGAACAAAAAAAAAACAACTTACCGTTTTATTGTATCTAGCAAAAACAACTCACAGTCCTCCCTAGTACTTCTGAGAGCAAAGAAAAAAATCAACAACAGAGAATGTGTCAGGACACTGGTTGAGATTGTTTTTCATCCTTTCTCGGTTGACAAAAAAAAAGAAAATAAAACATTCCAAACAATCTTGCCCTGTTTGCAACAATGCAGCCAACAACTAGCCGTCTTGGTGTGAAGAAACTATTAAGAAAAAAAAAACCCCCACTAACACGATCGTGCATTACGATCTAATTAATTATATCGGAGATTTATGCAAAAACCGTAAACCGAGATAGTCCCAAAAACCGTCAAGGGTCGGTTCGGGCTGCGTGTTTGCATCTTTGAAGGATGGTCGTTTTTTTTTCATTGTTTGTGAGTTTTTTGTGTTGATGTTTAAAAAAAATGTGTCTAACGGTCGTTAAGAGCCAGAACCGTTACCAGTAGCGCTTCTGGGGTAAAGGGTTCTTGAGGTGTTTTTTTTTTTAAAGAAGTTGTACAAAAAATGTCCGTTACAGGTTTTTTATCTGTCCCTGTGTGTGCTTGACATACCTCCAGATCGGTTATGATATGATTGTGATGAGATTGTCTTGAAGTAACAGAATATTAGGCCAATTTCTTGTTCGCACACTGTTACTGCATTTGGTCAATCTTATGAAGAGAATAACGATGTGCAAATTGATTCAGAATGAGTGAATGATTTAAATTCAAACCTTCACAATGAATTATTTCACTAACAAGAGTCACTCACTCAAAGCAATACGGCCAAGGCGTTCTTCATGAATAAAAAGAAACCACTCACTCACTGCGGTTTAACTCACTTAAGAGTAAAATATCGCATTGGTTAATTAACACATGAAAGTATGCAATGAAGCAATTTAATGCAGTTATAAATTTCAAAAAACCGTAACCAAGCGATAAAACTACGTAGACCTTTCTAAAATACTTTATATATTTGCATCAAATTATTACGGTAATGAGTGGTTTGAAATGGGGTGAGTTATGAGTTAAATCATTAATTATTTATAAAATTCACGAGCAACTTAAAACAAGGAGAATGAGTGACTACTAGCCACTTTTAAAACGTGAGTAAAAGGTGTAACTCACCATTCTAATTCATACACACAGACTGTCATTCACTATAAGAATAGACTTAAGGCCACATTGATCAATACAGAATATTTTGTGCAAATATTACGCCCTATTTGTCTTGTCTTGTTAACCGGTCAAATGAGCATGTAGTATACTGTCCCTGAAGCAAATAAAAAAACACCATATAAACTCCCTAAATCCTTGAATAAACATATCATTTGGGATGTTCACAAATGGACCAGATATGGCACTGAATGTCCTTTTTTATTTTCGCTCGTCACAAACATCGTTGCAAACAAGCTGGAACGATTAAACGCTTCACTTGTCTATTTTTTTTATGTTTTTTCTCTCCCATATCCTCATATGTGTCTTGTCCCCTTCGATGGAGGGTGTTCAATTGCTCGGTTTCTATCCTCCCTATCATACCTTCATCCACTTCATCGACATAACGCCCCTAATGCGTGTCTGACCAGCAGCTTTTTTACCAGGATTCGATAAACCACCGCTAAAACAGTGGCAATAAAAATCGGACCACATATACTTGCCGGGACTGCGGGACTTGTCAAATGCATCGGACTACGGGAGGTACATCATTCAGGACATTCGCATTAGAACGATATGTGGGTTTGGTTGGAATGAGAAAATAAAAACCAATCAATGATATCATGTTTGCATCGAATTTATTTGACGGGCTAAAAGAATATAAAAAAAAGCCCCGACTGGCCACAGTAAGCCACCACCCCCAGGGTTACATGCTGTAACACGAGTCCGATCGTTACTGGCGTTGTTGATGTTTTTATGGTGGTCTAATTGTTTGTGCCTGACGGCAGAATGGTCCTGGTTTTATTGGTGGATAGTGCCACGAATCTGTGTGTTTTTTATTGATTATCTCTCACTGGAACAGCTTCCAGATTGAGTTGTTTTTTTTTTTTTACTAAACGCGCTATGGACATGAATGGACCCGGTTGATACGTATCTGATGCGTTTGTATCCGCAGACAGTGATATTAATTGAGTTGTTGTAGGTACAGTTATCAGCTAGAAAACGAAAATGTAGTTGAAAAACAAGCTTGTTAGCATTCGGAAGAGCTGGTAGTTGAATCATTTTATGAAGAGGACAACTTCCTTCCGTTTCGTTTTTTATTAGAAACTATACTTTTTGAAACCTGCAGACTAATTTATGCCTTTTCAGAGCTAGTCCTTCAGCTGCATCCTGAACGATAATACCACAGCTGGGTTTTAAAATGACAGCCATCTTACTTTTCACTCGCCGAAAGTGAACTTATTTCCTGAAGAATGTAAAAAAATTCTGTAAAATAATAAAGCATGGTACGCACGTGATGATCGAAATATGATACGCCGATACTCACGCAGGACGAGATGCAGGAGAAGCAAACGAAAGGGAAACGAACCGGTACAATATGAGATCAGTTTCGGAATGTTCAGGTTCTGCTTTCGTTTCTTTTTTGTATAAAACAAAACTTCAATGTGTGTTGCAGATGAAAGCTGCCTTCTGCTTTCTGCTACCGGACTGATTAAATGTCTGTGCATCCTTTCTCCGTGTTTTTTTTTTTCGTATCAAACCATTTCTTTTCTTGAAAGAAATTCATCAGTACCAAAGGAAGTATTCTTTACGATTTTCTTCAAATCCTTAAACCTTTATGTGGTCAGCTTTGCGAATCCTTTCATTAAATCCGATACGATCGACCGATTGAAAGGACGATCTTCGTCAGCTTACGTCAAATTTGAGTGAAAAGCGCACGTACAATTTCGAAGGATTGCCAAGGTGTCAAAATAAAATCATCGGTCAGTGGTAGAAAGTGGAATAAAAAACAGAAACCCCTAACCGAAATCCATATCCAGCGAGAGAAAATAATAATAACAAAGCACGAAACTAGAAAAAGAGCCCAAAAGTTGATGAAAACCAATTTGCAGTGGATGCCAATTGTTCTGGAATGCACCCTATCGGCTTTCCCTCACCAGAATTGGATAATAGAAATAGGTCGCCCTAGAAGGGCAGTTGGATTAGATGGTGCAGATCGAGATGAATGCAAGAAGCAGAAGAAAAAAAACTGCTGGAACCTTTAGAAGTAGGCGGAACATTCAAAGGGCTGTGTGTGTGGTATACCGTGCCACGCATTGGAACTGTGGAAACTTGAACCGAGAAAAGAAGAACCGGCTCATGCTTACGCACTGGAAAATGGACCAAATCCGAAGGGTTGCATCATTATCCCTTTTGCCGTGATCTCGTCTTCAAGACGGTGGAATGGATGTTTAATTTTAGCAGAAGAAAGAAACGCATTGTAACGCGGGAGTGTTGAAGCGCAGACACGGCCAGCTTGCAGCTGTCAATCTGATTCGATCGTAGAGTGGTGGAAGCTACCGGTAGGCGGAGGAACGATTGAGGTGGAAAACTTCACCACCATCAACAATCCTTTGCAGGCGATCGTGTGTTTGGTGAAGTGTATCCGTCCCGGGAAAGGATCGTGAACCGATTGTGGCAACTGGGATGGACGCTTGTACATCCTGCGACCCACATACGCGAACCACTCCAGCCTCACACAACCACGCTTATGGCGGATGCTGCACTCTTGAACGTGTCACTCGACACCAGGATAATTAAACGAACGGCGATGTACCGCGATGATGCGTAGGGCTAAAGCCTGTAAACAGGATGCCATATCTTCTGAAGCGCAAGGCCCGAGAAGGAAAATTATGAGGTCAAAGTGAAACGTTGGCCCCGATCTGGACGGGAACAGCGCGGTCCAACCGGAGTTTACGGGTAACACAATTATTATTACGGCCGCTTCTGTACAGTGGCGGAAAAAGCGCATCCGTGTCGTACACATTGTGATGTGATGTTAGCGCACTCACGAAGGCCTGTGCGCCTAATGGCGTTGTTGGGCCGATCGGTTGCACTCCGTGGGGACAATGTTTATGCGTGTCTTAATTTCGGTGTTTCGGTCGGGAAGGCGGTTCCCAGGGTAAATGTAGGGCAGAAGCGAAAACAAGGCTGCAGGACAACGGCACGCACGCTTTCGGGCGCTGCATATACATCTGACAGACCATAATTCATCCGCCCGGAGAGGCGAGTGCTAAGCAGCGTGGAAGCAGCATAGATTAGGTGGGATGCATCTACATGGTTTCTATTTTAGGAACAACATTTGGACGCTGGGGCACTATCTGCCCTAGCGAACGTTTAGTGAGAAAAACATCCGGGGAGGTTTTTTTTGTTGTTGGAATACAAGATTCAAATGGATATACACCACTTGCTTCGTGAATCTTATACAGCTTTCATGCTTATGCGATAAAAAGCACGGATTTGTATTAGAATATACTAAAAATACTTTATACAAGAAAAATTCTATAAAATTTCTCAAAAGGATTTTTTTCCTTTCATATTTCTCGTTTCGGCGGTTTTAATTTTAATTTATTCCCTTACCTACCTGTTAAATCTGATTCAACTAGAATTTGGAAGTCGAAATTTGGAAATGAGAGGACAACATAAATATAAGGGATAAACTAATGTCTAAGTTAGCTTTCTTTTGAGGTCTTTCAAGTTCAACAACTACGAGGTTCTCATTTTTCCGTTCCTTGTTCTTCTGAGGCTTCACAACCTTCAGTGTGGCCAGCCGTTTCTGGCTGCCATGACTTAAGATTACCCGTAACAGGATAGTTCGAGCCTCAACTATCCTGCCGCGTGAAGATATAGAATGGAATCTCCATGCAAATTACCAAGCGGTGTCGCGTCTGCTCGGTATTATGGGAGTGATTCATAGGAAGAAGTTTATCAAACTTGGAAATTAACAAGCAGTAATAATCAAAACATGAAGTCTAAAAAATTTATTTTAATTTCAATATCAATCCTCTTATGCTACCCTACCAGTCAAAGCTGATTCGACTATAATTTTAGAGTCAAATTTTAGTCCAGAAAATATCCAACAAATGAATAACTTAAAGTATTGCCTTAGTTAAATTCTTTTTGTAGATTCTTCTAATCATAACCTACATTAAATACTCAGAAGTTGAAGTTATCTATGAAAAAGTTGATGTCTGTACTCGAGTCGATTCCTGAATGAAGTTACTCTACACTTTTGCGCTGCAACAGTTACGGCAACAATTATTTTGTATCCCCAAGGAATCGATTACCCCCAACGCACGACCTCTTAAAAGCCACCCTGAAACGCATTCTGACCACATAAAAGTCCTCTACCGTCAACTGGCCACAGGGCAGAAGTAGGAAACATCACATTAGTTGATAATTAATTTGACTTTTATGTAGTTATTACCGCTTCCGCGCACATTACCGTGCACTGCATTGTAGGTGCAGTGTTGTTGCACAACACCGGGTGCGCGCGGTGAAGTCGTTAAAAGCAGTCAAGCTACTGTACATCAACGTCACCCGGCTGGATGATCCAAGCCCGACGGCAGAGTGCGATCGCGATCTCGAGCTTTACAGTGCTCGGTTCCGAGTGCGGTACCGAGTGATCGCGATCGTGCCAACTGACAGACAGCGCGCCACTGACAGTAGCGCTAGTTGAGTCGTCAAACCGAGCTCAATCATGCGACCACCTTGAACTTCACGTGCATCTCATCCAGTGTGTGTTTGAATGCACATAAAAACAAAACTACCCCGAGCGTTCGATTCGTTTCGGGATTTCGAATTCAGTAACTGCGCACAGTCAGATGCTCGGGCACGGCCCGCCGGTACTAATAATCATTTAGTTTCCAATTTGGCTAATGCTAGCCAGTCCCCTTGAACCTCGCGAAAGGATGACGTTACCGAGCAGGGCGGTCATTTCGTTTGGACGGGGCAGCACGGTAGCAAACACCGATCCTTACTGGCCGCCGGCACACGAGCGTGGTGGTATTTGAACGAACGAATCGATTTGAAAAGAGCACACATCCTTTGCGGCACAATCGTGACTCCGGGTGTCCGGGTCTGGTTGTAAAGCAAAACCCACACGAGCTGACCATGATCGGTTGGGTGTTCTGGTAGCAAAGCTACTGTTTAGAGTGGGGCACCAAATTGGGCTTTTGAAATGGGTTCCTCCTGCTGTTGTGTGACACATTCGGACACATGGGTGCGATTTGTGGATTGCATTAGGCAACATAAAACCCCCGGAGTGGTTTTACACATCACAACTACCGAACTCATGGTATATCTTATGTACGCGGGAGTAGCTGCAGTGTAGCATGATTTATGCTGCAGGAAATCGGCCAATACGATCGTGATGTATCGAACAGTAAATGAGAGGGAGAGAGAGAGTAAGCGATCACTGGAGCATCACGATGCCGATGGAAAGCTCTCCGGTTGCTCGTGGTTCGATCGTCGAAACCGATCGAAGGTGAATTATGAACGGCTAATTTTCTAATGGTGCTAAATTGAAATTCTAAATTATAGTGTGTGTGCAGTGCAGAATTTATCGCAGCTGGCTGCCACCGAGATGGGGTTAAAGATCGAGGAATGTAAATCTTCTTCGGTGAGGTGGTTCGGCAAAGAAGATGAAGGTGCTTAGAAAAGTGAATTAAAAAAAAAACAAGCCTTAAAGGGAAGAAATACACAATGTAACAAAAGCGTGGAATATAAATATTTTGACGTGATTTTTGATTGTATGCGGAACCCACATTGATTCCAACCAACACACGACAATCGCATCGAATCCTTACTTTATGGGACTGCGTAGTCATCAAACACAATCAGGAAATGGTGGGACAAAAATGACTCAGTGTGGACGCAAATTGTTATGCTGATTTGTGATTGATTTTTATTGCACCATCTATCGATCGTGATTTCTCTAAGGTCTCAGAGTTGCTGAATGCGGGCTACTGAAGTTATTCGTCCTTTCCATGACCAGCATATGGGTCTGCGTTTTTGTTCTTGTGTGTGGTTAGAATTGATCGACTCGAAAACACGTACGTTGTGAGCGTGATCGTGCAAGAAAGGAACTTTTCTACAGATTATAGTGTAAATGGTTTGTAGCATTCCAGCTGGAATCTTGGTTTGGTAAATTTTACGCAAGGATTAACACTAAAAAATAGCCGGGTGGTCCGTGTTGGGCTTGAGTGGATCCCAATCGCTCTGGCTTACCTTAGAGCTTTCTTGATTGATTTCTAGCCACTATTCTCGCACCTTTCGGAAACGATTCTAGCCGCACCCATCCGTAACCGGTAAGGATCGACCGGTGTAGGAAGCAATCAATAATGTTAATCAGCATCCCGAAGCAGGCCCGGAACTGAGCAAGGCAATACGCAACGTATCGAACGGCGTAGATCCCAAACATCAACTCAACAATGACCCCTAAGAAGACCTGTTGTTGGTTGGTAAATGTTTCCTTTGCTTTCATTTTCCGTCTAACAGAAGAAAACACACTCCAGAACACGCAAAATGCATAAGAGCATAAAATTTAAATTTAATCCTCCCGCCCCTAGAGCCGGGCACGCAGGACCAACACTGCGGCTTCGGTGCGAATGCAGTTAGATGCCTTTTAATCGCTTTATTGTTTTCTTAGCGTTGACGCACACGGTCGGTTGATGTTTACCTCAATGGCATTGGGTTTGGCGGGCCAGCTGACTGTGGCGCAGTGCGTGTTGCGAAAATTTTGTCAGACCTTTGGCGGCAACACTTTGGCCGCAAAACGAAAAACCCTTCGGAAAGGAACAACAAAGCCCAACCACGGCGGCACGCTTGATGGCGGATTTATGTAAACGCTCATAATGATCTTCCTTTAGGGGTGACATACCATCACTTTGTGAAAAAGGATCGTGGAATGAGCATGCCACTCGTGTGCAGTTTTGTTTTTATTCGATCATGCAAAAGGAAGCCGATGTTTTTATTTTTTTGTGTCGCTCCATCACGAAACGGGTTGGTTCCGATTTGACACGCTGTGGGACATTCGATCAACAATAATGCGTATTGTGATTATGCGAAATATGCATTTAGCTTTCGTACCCCTTTTTTCGTTCCTCTCTGTCGGCAGGAATGCAGTGCTTCTTTCTGTTTCGATTGTAGGCGCACGCATTCTTCTTCGTGCTGCTGCTGTTGCTGTCAAATGGTCTGTAAAGTATTAATGATTTTCTCGGTCCAATTCCCACGGTTCAAGGTTCGGTTCCAGATGTGCCAAATACGGCTGCACCGTCATGCGAGGGAGAGGAAATGCACGCCTGTTATCTGATCATTAGAACACTTGTTCTATCGCCGTTCGAATGACCCTTGCCCATGGGGTATGTCTGCAAGAGGAAAATATATTATTTAGGACAGTCATCCGCCTCCATTCCCTTTGCAAGCGGAAGGTCCAGCAGAAAAGAAGGACAAATGGAAGAAAATTACAAATCAAAACAGAACGACCGAAACGAGGTATTTGTCGTCCGTGTCGGAATACGACCCTAAGAAGACATTCGGACATTGGACATCCGTTGTACGGGGACAACTTTTCAAGATCATGTCCTGATCTTTTTGATGTTCCTGCTTCTCGGGATCATCCCAACCGTCGCTCACTAGCAACGGAGCACCGCCCGGGATCAATGTTTGGCTTGACACGAAGCTCAGGACAAACTTCACGGTTCAACCACTGTAAATAATTTGCCGCCGTCCAGTACAATTTCGTCACACACAGAGGATCACATAGACGGATATCGAAATTTACAGCCAAATAAAAAAAAAAACCCAAGCGAAAAAATAACTATCGTAATTGGAGAAAGCATACTTGCCGGATCGAAACCGGCATTGTAATCGGAACATCGGATTCGTGCACTATTGCCATCCTACCGTGTTCGCCATTGTGTCTAAGCGACCGGAAATGAAAACGACCAGTGCGCTGTATGGTGAAGGTAGCGGATCAAATTATCCGTAATTCCGTGGGAGGTATTATTCGATCGAAATTTGATCGAACCGGGCAGGATGCTGGCCGTGCAGGATAGGATGCTAAAGGCAGGATATTGTGCCATTGGAACGGAAGTGGCAGTAAAATGGAAGCGCTGGTAATGCTAGAAGCCGATGCAATTTAAAATAGAATTAAATTATTTGGTTTTAGTTGTAGTGGAAATTGCTTGAAAATATGAGTAAAATTTATTTAATGTGGGAGTTTTTGTATTTAAATGAAAATGGGACATTTTTACAAAATGGAGAGTAGCATAAGGGAATAGTTCTAAAATATTCACATATGGCTCAATAGTACGAAAATGGTTTACTTTTTCTTTTTTCGTCCGACACACAAATACTATCAAAACAATTTAGCATCCTTACCGCTGATGGTGTCGTTGCAGCGGGTAAAACGTATCCCAACCCGCAACCAACCAGTGGACCGATTGTCTGCAAACAAATTAATCCCATTTATTCCGCATGGTCGACCGACAAAATCGATTGCAATTTTATTGATTTTTCCTGCTAATTTCATTTCACCCGGACTTGATCCTGTGGCAAGAAGCCCAGATCCTTTGCAACAAAAACATTCCAAACGTCTTCAGGTTGCTTACCAGCTTTACCCGCAAGGGAAACGATGCCGACAAAGGCTGGATGCGTCGAGTTGGGCTACCGTATTTTCAGGTCGTGAAGAACGAGAGTACCGAAAAAAAAGGGAAAAAAGGCTCACCCGTGGACGAGCCTACAGTTCCGCCCGCAGCAGCCCAAAAACAGACCAGCAGGATGTTTACACAATGTTGCATTCATTGTGCGGCAACTGTTTCGTGGCATGTTGTACATGTGGTGTTTGGTTTACGCTTTCGTGCGTGTTTGTTTATCGGATTTTACTTGAGATATATTCCCATAATTTAATAATTCTCTGCATATGTATCGATGAGGAAACTTCGCTCTCGCATGATACGAAATGAAATGGTCAAAAAAAAGCGGACGTACGAAACGGCTCGATCAAACATAGCAATGATACAATTGTTTCATATTTCCCCTTTTGACAAAAAAGAAACAAAAGCAGGCTCTTTACATGCCACAAAAGGCCACTAAGGAATCCAGGAAAGGCAGGAAAGCAAAACCAAAGGAGGAAAGTTACCAAAAGTAAAACGCACCCAGTTTATGGTTGATTTATTTCTGCGTCCTCCGGGCCAGTCCGGAATGGACGCTTAACGCGTGAATAGGCCCAATCGTCTCCTGCAATGTTTAATCAATATGTATTCCTTGCTTGAATCGCATAGAAAGGGGTGCTAACCAATTTATTGACCACTCATTTTCACCCGATCAAATAAAGGTTCCCTAAACAAAAAAGCAGTCCTTTATTGTGGCACTATGTTCGCCAATTAAATAAAAACCAAATAAAAATATTAATTTGTTGATCAAATTGCATAACTTTTGGTGATTTGGATGACTTTCTTATACAACGTTGATACAGCGCAATTTGCACGACATGCTCCTTAATACAATTATTATTTTCTTCTCAAACGTACATTTCTAAATAGCTTTTCTATTTGCTAGCGGAACGCAATGAGAGAAGAAAAAACACAAAAATAAACAATTCAGTAAGGTGGTCATGCGAAAAATTGTGGACGATTTCACCCTCGCCATCCAGGATATGATACCGCAGCCGGAAAACGACCGTTACCTTCCGTAGGTTAAACAACCCTCCACAACTACCCGTGACGGGTGGAAACGGGACCATCGCCTGACTGGTGCAGGACACCGGCCACAAACGGTCCACTGTCCTCTCGTCACGCCCGTTTCCTCTATTACCTCCTGGTGGCAGCGGACCCTGGTTCCCCCTTTTTTGTTGTTGGCCAAACGAGCCGATATGTTTAATCAATAAATCCATAAAAATAACATTTATTCATTAGAATAAAGCGTGAAGCGATAGTTATTCCTTGCGTTTCCTTTCACTTTCCACAGAACGGGAAACACGAAAAAAAACCCCTAAAGGACCCCGATTCCCTGTTGTAGCTGGTGTGGTGTGATGGCCAGTGTGGTTGCGTGCTCGAGAACGTCAACTGCGGCAAACAGGACACTGCTTTGTCGCAACTGTCGGGTGACGTTGGCTAGAGCACGGGAGCCGAATCGCAATGTCCCAGAAAAATGGTTAATGGTAATGGGAGACACCCCGAGTTTCGAAATGGCACGAGCATTGCGGAAGGGCACAACAAAGCGCACGGCATTAAACATTATGCAAATGGTCGGTACAAGGAGGGATGGTGAGTGTGCTATGGTTGGTAAATGTAACGAAAAAAAAAAACAACCGATCGGAAACCGTCATCGTCATAACAAAATCAAACAGAATCATCAGTGCACGCTCATACCGAGGACCGTGTGAAAAAAGGATATGTTCACACATACGCAAGCGTAACAACTGGCTGGTGTATCGAAGGACAAGGCGATCGGAACGAATCGCAAATGAAATGCAAATGCCGTCCGACTCGCCTGAGCGTAACCATGTTCTGTGGTGGTGGTTTATTTTCCCCTGGCCCGTTCGAGCGTGGAAATGGAAATCGATTGCAATTCGATTGCAATTCCCTGCGATGGTTCGGTCGATTGCACGCGTGCCAGGGCCACTGGTCAGTGGCCTTTTCACCGGTGGTCTCTAGAGGATGTAGACACGGATCGCTTACGTCATGGGAGCGTTAGTCACCTGTGCCTTTGGCAGTAGCAACTTAACTAAACTCTGTGGAAAAAATATGTTTTATTGGATAACTATTCGTTCATAAATAATAGCAAAGTATTGGTGTTTGGTGAAACTGATTCAGATTCATGTATTCATGTAGACTTTAGAATATTTAGTGTGGCTTTAGATTTTTAGAATGACTGAACTTCTAAAAATGAATATGATTTTTTGCATCATATTCATTAAGGAAAACATTGCAAAACATTGAAGGTATGATTAGTTTAATTTTTTTTTCTATTTTTTATGAATCTTTATGACTAAAACGTTCAGAAAACGAACTATCAGCCAAACCTTGAAAGAAACAACAAGAAAAGAAACAAAGTAAATAAAAACAGCTTAACGCAATCCCTTGATCGTTTGTATGCTTTTATAGTTCTTCCTCAAGATTACATTAGCTGTTTTGCTGTTTTTCTTTTTTCGCCTTTCCAACAAGGGTCACCCTAAGGGTGCGGAATTCAGAAGCAACCAGGGATGACAGTTCGGGATGCGGATTGGAAATTGAAAATAAAAATGAGATTTTTGGGAGTATTGTCAGCAGTAAAAAACGAGCGCACCCGAAGCAAATAAATTGCCCAACTCCAACCCCTTAGGACATAGAATGGGCGATCATGCTGGTTGTCGTTTTCCAGGGCTCTGCAGGATGAAGGAATCTGGACCAATCCCTGCACCCGTGGTGCATCTGCATCATCTTGAACGTTACTCACGCATGGAATGGTCTGTTGGTTTTTATTCTGCTTCTAGACAAAAAGGGAAAAATGTGTCCCTATGGGAGGAGTGCGTCAAAGATCCTCTAGAAAGGAGTTGCTTGATTTAGGGATACATTCCTACAGCCGATTGATAACCGTAAGGATGAATTTTAGACTATCTCAATACGAAAATTGAACTCTTTTCTCGTGGAGACTGTTTTACGATCAAAATAAAAAGTTCTAGAATCGTTGGAGTGTCCTTGTCCATTTGTTGAAGATCATCGACGATCGAGGATCTAATTAAAAGCGAGCAACCTTTTGTTGGGGGCATTCAATTCCTATGCATTGTTGAATGAAATCACGCTGTTCATTATGTAGAAAGCTTGAAAAGGAAACACTTGAGAGCCTTCCCGAAATGCCCGAATCCACTTCGTTTCAATGGACCGGGAGAAAAAAAACTCCTTTCTTTCTGTTGCTTACCCATCACGTGAGCCTAACCCAGATTTAACCACATTTATTCACTCACAGATGTGAGCCAGAAAAAAAAAACGCCAGATGAAGTGTCCGTTATTAGAAAGAAGGTCGAACACAAACACACAAATTAATACCGTTGTACGATCGGGATGGACCTGGTAGCGTGGGACACCAGTACGGCAGATCCTGGTGTTTTTGTGCTACCTGATATGATGCGGCCGGGATCGCCGCCAATCGGGAGCTAAATTGTGCCGGGAGCTAAAACGCGTATAAACTTCATTCAACGCCCGATCGAATGGGACGATCCCTGGGGGAGGATCCCTTTCTGCCAGCAGGTTCATCCTGAGTGGATGGACGCGTAGTTTTTTTTTTCGCTTTATTCATCCCAGATGCGTTTGTTTGATGATTTGGACCGTCGATCCAACCCACAAGAATCTCGTTTCGCTTCGTTTCAACGGTCATAGAGCTACCGATGTGAAATATCACAGAAGCGAAGGAATGATGGGAAAGCGCAAAACGGGATGCGCGAAGGATTCGCTTCGCGTGTGTTTGTGTGTGGGTCGGGATGGATTTTTTCTTCTCTCTCTCTCTCTTTCTCGTTTAAGTGGTCCATTTCGGTCGCAGTTTGGGCATTTCGAGTTGTACCGTTAGATGGTGAGTTTTTGGATTAAATTTCATGACGAATGTGAGATGTGTGCATTCGCTCAGGTGGTTGTGTTTTTTTGCTTCGAATTAATTTAACGAAAAAAAAAACACATGGACTATATATTGGATGGATGATTGCGAGTAGTGTGGGATGGAAGAATGGACGTGAAGTGCAGTGCGTGCAGGAATGTTTGCAGGATGCAGTTTGAGAACACAACTGGGCCGGATGCAGTAGGTGATAAAGCGAAATTAAAACCGCTTTTTCGATCAAATCTGATGCTCGCAGATGGTATTCGATTAGAATGATGAGTTCGTGAAGAGGATTCAGGAGGTAAGCGGTCTTTCGTAAGAGATAAATTTGTGATTCTGTTTTGAGTTATATAATTTCGAAAACGAAGATTTTTAAAGCACCTTCCACTACGTACGCACAATGTCACGCTAGGCAGCAACTCTGTGTCTTGTGACGGTGAGAAGTTTTTTTCCCTTGCCAATAGTTTTTTTCCAACCTTAAAGCAGTGGCCTATTACCGTGGTGATCTCATTCTATTCCCGAGGGTCATACATGCTCAACTACCGCGAAGATGCATCGCTATGTGCAATCGAATTCCCTTGGACAGATAAAAAACCATCTACCCAAACAAGAGGAACCCTCCTGTTTTGCGCATCGTGAAGAAGACCCATCAGTGAAAATGGTCGCATCCAGAAAGGAGGAAAAAATGTGCGTGTTTTGGAAAACGTTTTTTGTACTGTTTCTCACGCGACGGTTTTTGAATCTGTGCTGATGCAAGGGAGAAGACAGCAGAAAAGCAAGAACTAGCTGATAGATTAGTTTTTCTGAGCTTCATCTTTTGAGCTTCCTGTGAGTGACTGTTACGCACCCGAAGGAGGGGTAGTTTTTTTATGTTGTTGTTAGTTTCTTTGCCCAGAGAGTGTGAGAGAAAAAAAACGGAACGGTTCCGTTTCCGACCACGTCCATCCGGCGTTGCATTTCTTTGCAGCTTGGCATATTGGTGGAATGGTAATTTTTTATCCCCCTGTTTGGTTGCAGGGACACAACACAAAAAAAAAACATCATCCTTGATCGGTTCCAAAGGGACGATTGACAAAAGGTAGATTTGCAAATCAAAGTGCTTCCTTCGATTTTAGCGGTAGGGTATTTCGGGGTCCGAGAGCGATGTGTTTTATTGTTGATTGAAAATTAGCAGCAGCCTCAGCTCACCTGGCTCAAATGGTCGTACCTTTGTATGGACGTGATCGTGGGAAAAGGGACAGTTTTTGGTCATTTGGATCAACATACAGCATGGTCGACACGAATAAGCGTTGTGTGAACAAATTTGTGGGTAGAACTAATTTATGCATGCATTAAGTTCAATTTCTAGCAATACGGCCTGGCCGTTCTTCATGAATAAAAAAAAAAAAGTTCAATTTCAAATCATTTATTTCAGTTACCAATATGGCATGGCCATTCTAAATGAAAAAAAAAATCATGTATTTTATTTCATTAATTTTCTCCACAGAGATATCGACAAAATATAATGATAAGGACTTATCTAGCTTTGCGGATAACTTAGAACAATAAAGTAAAAACAATCTCATTAAAAAAAGTAATACAGTCCTTAACCATCTCCTTATTTTTTTAAATAAATGCAGAATTAGAAGATTTTTCTGAAATCGATATATATGACTAAGTAATTAAAAGTAATAAAACCTGAAAATATAAAAAATAGTAGAAAACAATGAGAAGTAGTAAAAAACGTCGGAATAATTATATTTTAACCACCTATAAACCTTCTCAATTACAATTTTTTTTAAATCGTTGAAATGACATGTTGCTAACTTATTCATATGTTAATGTCATTAACTTATTTTTGAATGATTTTATTGGTCGTGTTGCGCACCCTTTCCTAAACTTTTTACAGACAAGATATTTTTCATGTTTCGATTTTTATTATTGTAGGTTTTGCATGTATTCATTCTTAATTTTTAATAAATTAAGGCATTTTTAAAAACCTTTCAAAAGATGAGTTTGTATTGAAGAAGCGACACCCACCAATAGCATAAGAAATTGATAATCCTAGGAAGAAGTTGATAATAATAAAACATTCTTAGGTTTTTGTGAGCACAGAAATTTTAAAACTTGATTTCTATTTTTCTTATTTATCTTCAAATTAACAATGGTAGGTTACATTTTTTGTTGACTTCTTTTATTTATTTTTAATACATTGTTGCTATTTGTTTACTCTTTATTTATTTCTTTTTTTCTCTTCCCTTTTCCTTTGTGATTCCTGTTCATATTCCGTTTTTTTAAACATTACTCGGATCTAAATGGAAATAAATAGCATTATCCCGTCGAAAGGAGCATCAAACCTCACGATGCACTGGAATTGCTGGAAAGCTACCCTTTTTTTGGTGCTTCGTAAATTGATAAGTGAAAAAAACCTCACTCAAACGCATATAATTGAATAAAGGGTCCCAAGAAAGCACACTCCCATTAAAAAGGGAAAAAAATCTTCGATCTTAACACATTAACGGCCGTTGGTGCATCGTGGGTTTGTTGGTGGAACTATGATTTTTTTCTTTCTAATTTCATTAGACTTTGGGTGTTTTGTTCCGAAACGTTTTAATTTCCGACAATTTTCCAACGATGGGGGTTTACACCGTAAGCGGGAATAACGCCCGTTTGGATGGAAATTCTTTTTTGTCTTTCGTGACTTTACTGGAGTTCCGAACGTACAAAAATCTTTTTTGTTTTGCTCTTTTCCGCATTAACTGCTAGTAAAAGAAGATTCCTGTTAGTGACAACCATTGGAAGGGTATCTTTCAATCATTGCTGATGAAGGACCGCAGAGTGTAGGGAAGGTACAAATGCGTACATGATTTAGGCGCATCTTCTTCGCACACCGAAGCGCAGCCAGCATAAAAAAGCTGGGCAATCTGTGCGCGAGGATATTAATACGTTTGGAGGAAGTAGCTGCTGGCAAGGGTCACAGGCATGATAGAGGGAAAAAATGCGTAAGACCCATCAGTAACCACCGGGGTCTCGTTTTTACCGGTAATCATTTTTCACAGATTGAACGTTGTTTTATTTTCAAACTTAAAAAAAAACCAGCTTGTCTATTCCCTTGAGTGAACGCATGTGTGTGCGAAGCGTTTTTTCTTACCCCGTTTTTTTTGGTTCCTTCCGCCATTGTCAGGGGTCCGTTTACGCATTACCCTCAGCACTCTAGTCAGCTTCCACCCCGGGGACAGACAGGGCACCAGCTTCCTGGGTACACATCTGCATCTGCTTTACATAATGAATCATTCGAAAAACGGATCATTTTCGCTCACCGTTTGCCCGTGCCCTGCCTACCAACGGACCCACGGCGTTATGGTCACGGTGCGTGACAGTTTGGATTTCTGTTTTATAAATTAAATTTTCATCCCAAACCCGCGACTCGGGAAAAGGGGTAAAACAGGATGGAAAAGGACACCGGTTCGCTATTCGTTATGGAAAATCAATAATTCTTCTCGCACGGGTTCGGCTATACGTGCTGGCTTGTGACCGTAAAAGCCATTGTCCTCGCCTGTGACCCCGTGAAGGGCGATGCCACTGTTGAGAAAAGTAAATACGTTGTTCGAACGAGGGTCTTTGCATAAATCGACATTTTGAAGCTTAGCCAACGGATAAACTGCTTGGTGTTGTTGTATGCAAAGATCTCATCGAGGAAATCGTACGTGTGAAAATGTCCAAACAGCGTAATTTATAGATTGATTTCGTTAGAGACAGATTGCAGAGGTATCTGCCTTACATCACATATATTTCATCACACATATCAAAACTACAATCTGCAAACGAATCAGTTCAACGCTATTTTCCGATTTTTTATAATTATTCACAGAAGGTTGCAAATTATCCGCGGAAGATCCTCAGCGGGGCTTCCGGGACACCTTGGGAAGCTTTAATCTAAGCATTATATTATTTAATGTTTAATCATTTTCAGGCATATAAACCATGGTACTGTTAAGATTTAACCCAAAACGGGAACGGTTTTTTTCCATGAATTGGAGACTTATGTGTATAAGACACCTCAAGTATTTTTAATCAAAGAAAAATTTCAAAAAGGGGTATAAGTGGTAAATACTTTATTCGTGAAAGCAACCCTGATCTCATAAGGAATATTAGAGAAGGCATCATTCTAATAAAATTTGAGGATATCTTACTTCTATGGCTGTATAACCTCTAGAGGTGTTGGGGTGCCATTTCTAGGCCACTGAAATGAATATACCCTGCATTCAGTCCTGCGTTCGTCCATGCGTAAATGGAGAAATTTCTATCATTCTTTACTGATGATGCTCCCTGTGAACTGGAGTTGCCAAAATTCAGCTGTTAATAATGTTTTGGAAGTAAATCGTTTGAAAAGCTTCCTCTTATATGATGTGGTTTTTTTAAACGCCTGACCATTTCCCGTGATGTTTTTTTTTTCTTTTCTTTTTGTAATGTAAACGTTGACATTGATGTGCGTAACACACTTTCCTTCATTTGTTTCCTCCGCCTTTCCATAGCAGTTATGAAGCTGGCATCAAAAATACTGCTGGTTGGACAATGCTACGCATCAGCCCGGTTTATCCATTTCGTGTAATATCTCGGTACGTGTTTTTTTTATTACTATTCCAACCCCTTTCCCTGCAGTGACGATCGCCATGATCACCAGCCGACACTAGGCATTGATCCAATTGCATACAAATTAGCCTACCATCATAAATTATCGGCAACGCCGGTACCAAGACGGGTATGACACGGTTTTGTAGTGCTGCCCCCATGCCTAGTGTTCGGTACCGTTTGGCCCACCGAAGGCCTCGGCCAAACGAACACCCTTGGCTGGCTGCATTGCCACCGTTTGCTCGGTTCCGGACGTGTTTTATTGATCCACCAGGGCTTTTCGCAATACGCGTGGTGACTGATTCATCCCTTTCGGTGCTGATCGTTTAGCAGCACCAGCCCATCGGTTGCAAGTAATTTGCAGCTTGAAGGGATTTATGGACGGGACGTCTTGCAAGTCTTGTGTCACCCCTGAGGTGTGGCCAAATTGTCACCCAAGCATCGCTCATAAACCAACAGCAACAACAACGACGACGGCGACGAGATGAATGAATAATTTATCCTCCACGATCGATGTACCGCACCGCGTGCTCACCGGACAGGCGAGCAGGATCGTCCCAGAATAAAGGGTGCGAACCGTACGTTTGGCCACGAATTCGCGGGCGTCACGCACGCCTTCGCGAATATCCACGTCCCAGAAGGGTGCAACGTGTGCAACCGCGTGTACACCGGATGGGAGTGTTCCAATCCGACGGTTCTGTCCCTCCCGGGCGAAAGCACCACTTTCCCTTTTTGGGGGTCTTACCGGGGGATGGGAGAAGCTGCCGGAAGAATGGAGCGAAGAACCAGAAGAGAGCAAAAAACAGAGCTGTACAAAAACGCTCGCAGACTAACGATGATCGTTGATCATTTATCCTGTGGTGCGCGAGGGTTGACGATTAATTAAGTTTCTCGTTTCTTCTTTTTTTTTCTTCGCCTGTTTTGTAATTCATCCATTGGTGCATCTTCTGACCCGGTTGAAGAAGCATGTTTGTGGTGAGCATTACTCACCCCCGCATAAGCATACCGGTATGGGTGAATCTGTGCCGGGTGAACAAAGCATGGATGGTCGTCGAGATTGAGTCCTTACTAGGAGAGCCATAGGAAGGAGGAGTTCGGTGGTTAAGAGGGCGAAAGGATGGAAAACAATTATTACAGTTAATCACATCACCACGCGGGACGCTGAAGCATGTTGGCGAAACTGTAATTAAGGATTTGATAAAGCGTCTCAAAAGTAAAGCGAACGGACAAGCGAGTCGAGACAATGGAGTCAGATGATGTCTATTCCAATCCACCTAGAGAGCAAACACACGGCGATGCTATTTTTGCTAACACTCAACTTTAAATGGAGTAGTTTAAGTAGAACCACTTTTTAATACGATGCGTCGCCTTTTCCATGTCCGAAGATGCAACACAGCATCGTTAAATAAAATGACTACAGCATGACTTCAGCATAATGCTTAAGTGCCATCAATTCCCATATCCCCATACCATGTCATGTGGGAGTATCGGTCGAGAGTACGGTAATAGAGCCCTGTAGGCGAACCTTGGAACTGGACTGGAGATGAATTGAGTTGTTCCAGTGCTGTCCGCTTACTGTACGTCGGAAGCAATGGGTTTTGGGGAACGGGTACCAAACAACAAAACATGACTTCCAAGGCCCAACCTCAGCCATGCCCATGGTGGTCAAACGACCGGATCGTACCAGACATGAATCATAAACAGGAGAGTAAACCCGGTGACACAAAACAAAAAAAATGTAACACAACGTAATGTAGCGAATGGGTAGGTTTGTCATTATTTTAGTTCGTGGGTACACGCTACCCAATACTTCATTACATAATTATCGAAAGGGTGGACATCGGTTTGAAGGTACCGAAAGAGGGCCCACCCAGCTTTGTGGTGATCGCTAGTGACGAGCCGTGATCGCGACCAGCTTCCTGAGAGTAACAACTGGAGCGGAGGTTGTTTAGACAAGCGAAACAAGTCAAATTGGCCGTGTGGACACGACTTTGCCAGCCGCCTGACACCGTCTGCAAGTGGGTCTTAATGACATGTTCTGGAGGTGCTTAGAAGTAGCGTAGCAGTAGTAGGAGAGGTCAACTGACGATGGGAAGTGGTAGTGTTCCAGGTGTGCTGCACATTGCTTCTGGAAGCTACCACGGAAGACAACACACCTCGTCGTCCAGCATGGCAGGGAAGGTGCAACGGTTCCATCGGAGAAGAACAGTGCACGACCTACACGGGTGATGGTGGTGGGACTCTTTTTCTAGGCAGCAACTTCAGCTCAGCACGCAAGGTTCCGGTTTGCAGGTTTGCTGACCTTTTGACTTGGTACCGAAGGTTGCCGTATACAATGTAGCGGCAGCATCACGGAAGCACACGTCGGGAAATTCCACCACGTGATGTAAAATTCTAACCTTAATTCCAGTGCCAACGGTTTCGTTGCATGTTATGCGCTGGATGAGCCCGAGTTATGACTCCATTTGCAGCACCGCAAAATCCCAACATCGTTATTAGTTTCCTTACTTTCCACAAAACGCAATTAAATAATGGCAGTTAGTAGGAAACCGGATCACAATCTGTTGCTCGGAACGGTTGGAACTGGGAAATGAACGGACAGGTTGGTGCTGCAACAGAAAGTCAACTGTAAGTGCATTGTCGTGACGCGATTAGTGTCCGTCCGGTGGTAATTAGTATTGCATTCACTTTCGCATTACGGATACGAAGAAGGGATGCTGTGTGCATTACTTGGCTCACCGAAGTTGTTGAAATTATGTGGAGAATGAAGTGCCTCCTACTACGGAGTCCTACATGTACAAAGTAATTTATATATTTCATCAGTAGTCCTTTAAAATTTGACTCCACCTCGTATACCATTCGACACAGATTAAATGACGTTCTCTGACCCATGGTACGATCCCCGAGTGACTTCTAACGTGCCATCTTCGATGATCCCTTCCCTGTGGTCGCACTTGGAAAAGGGTAGAGAATTTAAATCAAATCACGAACTTAATGTTTAACTACGAGGGCAGCTCGATGGTGCAATCGAGTTTCGTCGAGATGATGCTCCAGATCGTTGCAAAATAAAAAAAAAAAAACCGTATGCGAAGTGCATGGGAAAATGCACCACCAAAAGCTGGGCTGCTTCAAATTCAAACCCTCGTCTGGCCGTGTCGTGTTGGAAGAGTTGCCAGGAGAAGAGGTCCAATTCTGCAATACTCCCGCCCGTAAGAAGCGTCTCATGATCTTTCCATTCTTGAGCGTCTTGAGCGGTGAAGGCGTCCAATAGATCGCCTTTAGACTTTGAAAGTCGCTACGATCACGTTTGCTAGAGACGTGTTGCTAGAGTGGATCGCAAAAAAAAGGAAGATGCTCCACACAATTTGATATTGTTATTGTATTACGTATGTACTAAGGCTAGACAATGTTTTACTTTCTCTTAATTCCTAAGGAAGCTACACTCGTTAAGGAATTGATAAGCCCACCTTTACCTTATCCCGTTTTATTCCCATTCCCAATGCCTCTTTCCTGCAGAAGCTTTACTTTCTGTTGGCAAACGATCGATTTGCTCTGGCAAAAGACAAATGTCTTATATATAATTGCCCTCCACCCACGATGGCATTGTATTCGCCTCCACTGGCCGCCGTTCCCAACTCACCCACCCAGTCGAAACCAGTGATCTCGATCGTTCGACATCGCCCAACACAAATGGCGGTCTCCATCATCGCGCGAACGGCGCAAACGAGAAAAAGGCGGAATAAGGTGAAATTGCAGAATCACAACAAAACACGATTTAGTTTTTATTTTATTTTAACAAGTTTTGCACCCGTTTTGGGTATCGGAGTGTTTCGGGGACGTTCGTCTTGGGAACGTCCGTCGGCGGTGGGGCAGCATGTAGCAGGAAAGCACCGACAACAACATAATAAAATTGTTTTACCATTTTGGCGGAAAAAAGTGTCCGACCGCTAACCGCCTGGAAGAAGCTCCAACTGGCAAACATAGGCCAACATAACATTTACCTTTTCCAACCCGGTTTGCTGTCCTTCAACGGGTGCGCAAGAACAAAACACAAACGGAAAGCAAAACGGACGAGATCGGTGTTTAATTTGCATAAACACCGTTCCGTGGCGGCAATAGGTGGTAGCATTTGTTTTCGGTGCTGGTGTTGTGTTGGTGCGCCTTCTACGGTACGCTGGGTGGCAGCTGTATCGGTGGGAAAGTAGCTTTCCCGGATGGAGTGTGGGGAACTGTTGAGGGAGGAGGTGGCATGATACACGTGCATGGACATTGCTCCTTACATGAACTTGCGGCAGGATCGGGTTCATCCACGGTCTTCCGGCTGCCCGTTCCATTCGGTACGACGACAAAAATGTTAACAGATCGTGTACGGTAGAAATGTTAACAGATTAGAAAGATGCCACTGGTTGGTGTTATGGAGCAGTGGAGAGGTTTGTGGTTTGTTTGTTGACCAGCGGGTTGCAGATCGTCTCCGGTTCCTTAATTGGGTTATACTAGAGTTTTTACACAGGAAACTTAGAAAAATCGCAAGCTAGAACTTAAATCAATAAGAATGCCTTTAATTTTAGTAACTCCTTCTGAATAAAGGGTTTTTATAGACATTTTCAGCGAGATTAGTTTCGCTCTATAGTTTTTGTTGTCTAATGAATAAATAATGAATTTATGCAACAAGTCAGTTTGTGTATAAAATGTTTTTTCAATATATTATTCTTAAAGGGGCGGCCAGGTGAGAAAGTTGTATTGTCGCCGGGCCTTCACACCACGGTCTGGTCCCTCCGTAGTATGGATTGACTAACCTACTACGTGGTAAATAATCTCTAATAGGGCCAGGAATGAACAAAAAAATCTTTTATTTCTTAAATTCCAAATGTATTGTTATTAGCAAACAATGTTAAACATTTGAATATTTTTGCAACGAACCAGAATTGAAAATTGAGGATATAGATGTGTCATCTTAGAAACTACGTTGTAGAAAAGGATATCATAAATATTTAAAACAATTTATTTGAATTACAACTACAAAAACAGTTATTTAGCACCAAGCACAATTGAACGAAACTTTTTCAAGTAATGTGCCAACACGTATACACATTTCCACATTAAATGAAACTCAGTTTAGTTCCTGAATTCGTTAGAGACTTTTTTAGATGATTTAGATGATGAACAACGCTAGTGAATTCGCAGCACATGACTTCTAAACGAAATCAAATACGTTGTGGTATCATATGCTTCCCTGTTCCTATTTGTGTCTGATGCTTTTGTCGTGTCACTTGCTACCGTTTAGAAGTCATGCACTGCATTTTATGATATATTCATCGCTGTTGTTCTACCATCTAAACCCCCGTATAAAACAGATAAAAAATAGTTATTAATAAAAAATAAGATTCTTCGACAGCAAATATCAAACAAACATTTCAATCATTTGATTTCATTTCATCATTCAATCCTCATTACAAGCATGTAAGATCTCTCACACGAATCATAACATATCTTTCGGTTACAATTATCCCAAAACCCATTTGCCATCGATTCCATAAGCAGACAATCCGTATTGATCGACACGATTATCAACGTAAGCTACCGCAATCGCTCGGTACAGCTCGGTACGCTTCTCCACTGCCCAGCAGGATGCCACACAAATGGGACAGCAATTGTCGTTGAATATTTATTGCCCACTGCCGATCGAACGATCCACGACCGATCGCAGGGTGGTGGATTTTCGCGTGAACGCAAGAAATAACAAATCGTTTAACACCTTGCCGTACGCTTGTGGTGGGGTCTAAACAAGCGTTCACCAGCCGTCGTCTCCAGCGAATCATTCAACCGTTTGACCCTTGGCCGCCTGATCGGCTTGTTACGTTCGTGTTGCGTGTTATTTAGCGAGTGTGTGTATTGGTTTTTTTTTCCTTTCGTCTTGTACGCTTTCGCACACCCGACAGCCGGAACGATTTCATTCAAGAATCGCATCGCATGTACTTACCATTTACGTTGTACCCATTCCGTTAACGGGTTGTCCAGAGCCTGAGAACACGCGAACACCGTCCGCCGCGTCCGCTTTACCACCTTCCGAGGGATGTTTTCGCACAACATTTGCAGCGTGTATGGTTTCTTTTCCTCGCAGCGTGCGAAAGAGAGACACGCAGCTTGTTGCGACAATCGGCAAAAACCGTTCACAGGACAAACAGTTATGGGTTGGCCTCGGGTGGGTGGGTTGTATTCTTTTCTGGCCCAAACCCCTCGTGATGCTCGCTCCCCAAAAAAGAAGAGGTGGGCAAAGCAGCTTCAGTGCTCGTGAATAACTCAATTCTACCGCGACCGAGGAATGTGTGTGTAGCATCAAAATCCTCCAAAAAGCTCTCGGCATAGGGTTCGGTTCAGTTCGAGGACGAAAGAAAAAGATCACCGACGTGGAATGTGACCCATCCTCCGTTGCTAGGTACGGTGACATTCTCCTTCGTGCCATTTTTTTTCTTCTTCTTGTTACATCCCTCCGCTGATTCTACCGAAGAATGCATCCATCAAACAGCTTGGAAAGCGAGCGCATCGTTTGGTACATTTTTGTGAGCAGAATTCCATAATAGTGAGCTGGACATGGACGATCCGTTTGCACGCGGGCAAAGACACCATGATTAATTGTCCCACCACGGTACAGCTAGAGCTAGGTGCTGAATAGTCACATCAATTGTGAGTGATTGCACACCGCTCCGCACAGTCATTAGCGTTAGCGAGGTTGAAATTTGTTTTGTCACTGTAACGGGTGGTGGACAAATCACCAACAAAACGGCGTTGACTGCAGGATGCACAATCACCCGTGAAGATGGTATGGTCCATCGGGAGAAAAACTAGCGAACCATCTAATGGGCAGTTCGTGTCTTTGCCTGGACTTCTCGTGCAAATTTCAATTAATTTGACACCGCCAGCGCAAGAAACCCCCCCCACACACATAACAGTATGACCAAGAGACCCAGATTCATGCATGTTTAGTCCAAATTATCATAACAAATTCAAACCCAATCCCACGAGCTAAAATCCCTTTCGCTCTGGGTTCGTCTTCTACCGTCTGGGACAGTTTGGATAGCGAGCGGGATTGGACGGTTGGTTGGCCGGGGAATTGGCCCACGCCACAGTCCGACGTGAGGTGATTGTGACGTGAGAATGAAAATCTCGGCAGAAGCGGTTAACAAACAGTTAGATAGCGGTGTTGGAATAGTACCCTATTAGAACTGGGTGTACGGGAACTATGGGTTAAGTGTCTAGCAACACGCCAATCATAATACTCACGTCGCTCTTTAATATGTGATTAAATAACCATAACGTGCTTAATTGAGCTATTGTTTGAAGAAAATCATCAAATTTCGCTCTCTCGAAATGAAGTACCCAAATTGAACGCAGATATGTCCAACCACCAAAAGAACCCAAGCCCACTGTGCTCCGTGTCCCGTGCCTTACCGTTAGGCTGCAATTTCTGCACGAATTTCATGACTCGAGCTTTGGCTGTACACCGACGATCTGTCACACCGCCAACAGCACCAGGTTGTAGTGGAAAGTGAAAAGGAAGCGTCTTGCATCAACCCGAGAAGTTTACCATCGGCAAAGATGTGGACGGTGTGTGGATCTTCCGCTCGCGGAATGGTCGGAAATCGTGCCAATTCAATATTTATGCCGTGTGTATGATTTCACCGTGCGACGGTGTGTAACAATAATAATGTAGGGATCTGTATTTCCACACACACACACACACACACACAAACTTGTATGATATGTGGACTTAAAAACGGGGAAGAGAGTTATGTGGGCGCACCGAGTCGATTAGATACCGTCGATGCAAGAATACTGCGAATGT
>KI422785.1:0-19545 GCA_000473375.1 Anopheles culicifacies
AGAATTTCTGTTTCAAAATAATGCTTTGAATGCTACATCCCAGCTGCAAAGCGAAAGGCGACTAGCCAACCGGTACTTTCTGCGATTAAACTATTTTGTAAGAATCCTACACTCAGTGCCTTCACCGAGGATCATAAATTCAGCTGCCACCTTCGAGGGACGGCTTGGCGTGGTGGGCCGCACGGAAAACCGTGTAGAAAAACAAGGGTAAAATAAATACGATAAATTGTTGAGGTAAAACGCGATGCAATGCACAAACAGCTCGTTTCGGTGTTTGTTTTCCTTGAGCCGGTGCCGTTGTGTTGCTGGGGCCCACCCCGTGACATGACGGTTGATTGTGGTGGTCTTTTATTTAAACAGTTTGCGTACAATGGCGCGACCTGCACTGCTGGCTGCAACGTGGAGCCGTCGGTGACGATGACATGATGCAAGTTTCGCGATTCGGCCGAGTGAAAGCTGCAATAAAAACAGATGCTATGCCGGCTGGCTAAAAGATACACGTACTAGTAAGGGATTTTCATTTTTTTCAAGTACAATACACAGCAAATTCGAGGTTTCAAAAATATCTTTTCAATGCAAAATATCAAAGAATCTTTAATAAGATAAAACTATTTAAACCTTTTCGGAGCACAGAGATCTCGACGAACAAATTCAATTTAAGTACCATAGTGCACCCTGTAACCTAATATTGAACGATTGCTCTTCAAATTAAGTTCCAGAAGAAATTGCATAACAAATCAGCCAGGCAAAATTATTACTGCTAAAATAATACGCGAAACGAAGCAGTAGAAATAGCGAACTCTATTCACCGTTAGACCACGAACGGTGCTCAGTTGGAATTAGATGTGTGTTAGTAGCCTTACGATGCAAAATGCACAATGCACCCCTGCGATGACTCGTCTGTGTTGGCGGGGGGAGGACGGAGACGGTGTAGTACGAATGCATTCTTCTGCGGACTCCATTCCTCTCGTTGCTCGTTGTGGAGTTGTTGAAACGGCCTGCCAAGGGAGACAAAGAACTAAAGGGGCCATCTAACGGGTTTTCCAGCTTGGATAAGAGGGGGAGTGTACACTCAGGCCATGTGCCATGCATGTGATGTGTTTACGCGTATGTGTGTGTGTGTTTGTCAATTTATATCGGTGGAGTTGATGTGTTTTTTTGCGATATACTTTGATCCGTTTATCCAATAAATCCGTTTCTAGTTTCATGGATTTCAATCTTGCATTGCATTTGCATATGTTCTGGTCTCTGCTGCACTGTATGCACTTCTTTGGAGAAATTTATATGTTGTGTGTGTGTTGTTGTCAGTTCGTTTGTGTTTCCATTAGTTTGAGATGTTTTTGAATTGTGTTTCACCATTATCATATCAAAAGACTATGCTATGTTGAATGAAACAGTATTTATTTCACAATGGATTAAGAATAAATGTTACTTTAGAGAGTCGGTCAGAAGATACTTTAAAAAAAAAACTATTTCATGTAATCTAATTAATTCGAGTTGGATGCTGCTTTGTTTTTCGTTTGAAGCAGTTAAATGTTATAATTTCTCGTTGATGTTATTGCCCTAACAAAACTTTTTTTCAATTTTTATTCGTTTTTTTTATTCGCATTGACGTGTTGTTGCGTAAGCTACTTAATATCCTTCGCCCTTAAGCGCTCAGAAGCATAGTTCAACTATAGAAAAGGAAACAAGACCCTTTGTGCGTGCCAGAAATAGTAGTACATTCGATTAAAATAAAGCTTGACCTGTACTTGATTCTTCTACGTAGGTTGTACCGATTGTGTGTCGAGCTAATGCGCGTTCATTACCGTGTGTGCCAGGTCGGCACGAACAAAGCTCGCTGCTGCATGTGAGTGCAGCTTTTTTTTTTAATGACAAAAAAAATACTCGCTTGAGTGCATCGTCGTGCATCCCGTTGGTTTGATTCTTCGCGTAGTTGTAGGCCACTGCACTCTGTGCGCGGTGCGCAGCAATACGCAGAGTTGTGCCTCGTTAAGTCGTTCTCATTTTTCAACGTCCTCCATTCGCCGGTGCAGTTTGCTATTGCGATCGTGCTATTGCCGCTCTTTGGCAGTAGTGCCGCGTGCGCGTACGATCGTGACTTGAAGATTGTCATTTTATGCTGGCGCGCTGCACAAACCGCCACCATACCGCATAGTAGGATATGCAATCTCTAATGCGCCGTAAGCGGTAGGCTTTTGCTTGTGATCGGATTGCCGGCAATGGAAGACGCTAAGGGAAACTGTAGTTTAAACTGTGGGCAGAAAATCGTGTCAGGATGGAGGCTTAGTTGGGACGTTGTGCTTGGTTTAGTTGGCAAGCGGCTGGAAAAGGTAAAAAAGGATTGCACAATTTCCTGTTGGAGCTGAAATGAGTAAGAGAATAGCTTACTTGCACAATCATTTCAATCGACGCTGCTAAACACAGTCTTCTGTTTGTTTTGATACAGTAATTTATTTGTTGTATTTTATTAACAATTTTATTTTTTGTATAAATTTGTTCAATGTGTTGTGATTCAATGTGTTTAGTAAATACAAAACAGAATTTCATACTGTAAAGATTGAGAAACTTGAATTACGAGAACTTATTGGAAGAGTTACGAAACAAGAATCCGTTTTTCTGCTTTTACTTCTACAAATCACACTACCTCATGTTGCGTAAATGATACATGAAACGAAAGTAAAACTAAAACTTTTGTCTTTTCACTGTTTTGGTGCACATAATCTATTTTTATATTTCATTTTCGCTATCGTTATGAAAACATGATGCTCTTGATGTAACCAATGCTATGGTTTGTTTTATTTCTGGAACTCTTTTTTCTCGTTTTTAATTTAATGTTTTACTTTCAAATGTCAAATTACGTAATCATTTACGGTTTATATAGTACGCAAAAAGTAAATGAGTGAGTTCAAATTTACAATTGAATGTATGAATTCAACTCGAATCATTTTAGCCACAAAATCAAAAGAATCGAAGAATCATTTAGCCACACTTCTATTTTGATTCATTTCACTCAAAAGACTTATTCTTCCAACTTTAACACGCACGTTAACGTTCTGGAACAAATTTTTACGGGGGATGCCTATTAAACTCTTTTACACGCACATCTGACTATTAATGCGTTCTTAATGTCTCCGGAAATGAGACAGTGTCACGTGCAGGCTAGTAGTAGTATGTCTCATTCTCACCACCCTATCCCTCTCGCTCATTTCCTACGCTTCAATTCATTCGGAAAAGTGCATTTGGTGCGTTTGATGCGTCTACGGTTGGAATAGTTTATCTGCGTGAACTGTTTTCATTTGTTCCGCCTAATAATTAAGTTGGAGGGTGGTGTTGTGAGCAATGCAAGGAACATAGTCATAAATTAACCGACCATACATACCGGTAATTGTCACCGGCGTAGACAGCCAAGACGGCTCTAGCGTGTGTGCAGCTACTCGACCCAAACATGTGTCGTTATTCGATCTCCGTTTTATCGTAGAAATTTTCTTATCCTACGCCTGTTTGGTGAACGTCAAAAATAGGTTGCAGCTGACTGGCGTAACATATTTTCCTAGACCATGCAACATAAGATACAGTGCCGTGATGTTGCTTGCTACACAAGGGGAGGTTGAAAGTGATAGCACTGGAGAGAGCACGTGCCCCAAACATGTAAAAAAAGGGTATTGCAAATGAGTGATTCATTGTTGCTGCCATGTGAGACGCCGATAAGCACGTGCTTATCGATGGATACTCAAACGTAAGCGTCCACATTAGAGTTATTTACGTGCGGCAATATTAAAATAAATTCCATTGAAATCCAACCTGTACGTCATTGCACAGCTTATCAGCATTTACGTGTTATTTTAAATGTTGGTTTTTGCTTGACTTAGGCTGTTGTCATATATTTATAAACTGAATCGTGACAGTTATAGTCGCATAAAGAGGAAGCACGTTAGTTTATTGACGAATGGATTCATTCATCCGATAAATGAAGCTCGATCGTGTAGGTTTGATCATGATGTGCGCTGCGCAATGACGTTTACAATCGTCGCCTCCCCGCATTGATCGTTACTATTCAAAGGTTGATGAGTCAGACTTCATATTCATTCAACATTGTTGCTTTTGCATGTGGTGTGATGATTAATTCATTTACCAATGACGAACTTATCATTCCAGTTTTCCAGTATCTGTGAGTTTTTATCTCTACTTGAAAATAAAAATATAACTCATTGCCACCACCGATCAGCTGATTTTCTCTTGCGGTCGATTGCGGATGGCCCAACAAACTCTATGAAGCGCCACAGTTTACGATGATGAGGTAGCCTATATTTAGTATGGGTTTCCATTCCACGGTGTGTTTGTGTGAAACGGTACGCATAAAATAGGTGTTTTTTTTTTGCTTTACGCAAAACATACATTGCCCGTCGAACACATGTGAGTGTTGACGGCATAGTAAAACACACACATGTGGATAATAACCGTTTTGTGTTGAGCAGTAACAAAAAATGTTTGGCATTACGTACCGTACGTACGTTTACGTTGCGTGCGCCATGTGTTCTGGATAAATCTTTGACGAGTTAATTTGATTGATGCGTTACCGGCCAAAAATTGCAGCTGTGCTACCGCATCGAAAGGCCAACGCATCCGAGATGGATGCACTTAAAATAGAAAGTTGTTCGTTGGTGTGTACGTTACTTCATGCCAAGTAGTACAGAGAGAGGGGGCACGGCAAACGCACAGACACATTTCGACTGCTGCGTCATAAAAATAAACTTACAGCTCTCTTCCTCCACCACTAGCATTACAAAAGGGGAAGGATGTGTGGGGAAGTTGACATGATGCTCTTGTTAGCATCTCCGTATTATTTGTGTGCGTATATGTGAGTGTGTTTGTAATTTTATTGCCAACTCTTTTACGACCATTTCGAGTGTTTATAAATCTAATAAAGCAAGTGTAACGGAGAAAGCAACATGGTTGCATTTTTCGGTTGAATGCATTTATGTTACGCCTGTAAAGGATTGGGTTATTTGCTGGTTTGGAATGAAACAGTGCTGTCCTGTTTCTGGGTGCGAAGTTTCCCGGGTGTGTCTTTTGCTAGAACATAAACTAACTTTTTATTGCTTCCGAAACATTTGTTGATACAACGTTTATATGAAACACACGCAAAGTTTTACGATCGATAACATACACTGCAAAAACTTTCGCACGCAATTGTGAGTCTTGGCGGAGGGTTCTATATTTATTTTCTTTTGTAGTTAAAGGTTTTCCTGTTTCTCTATGTTTTATAGCGATTTAAATGGTTTAAAAATACATTAACAAGTTGCATGATGCTTGAAATTTCAATGTAATAATTTTGATACATTTCCTAACGCGTAAAATGTTGACCTACCTCAACGAAGTGTCGTTTCGGATGGCTCTCGAATTAAAGTATTGCGTGCAGTCTCTTTGCAGTACTGCGTGTGCTCTTTCTCTTTTCCATACGCTCTGGCTATAATAGAGCCTGGTGAACGCATCGATGTGTGAATATTTGTGTACATTTTTACGATATTTGCTAATAAGATTAATTGGCTAAACAAGAACTCATACGACTGGTGAACTGTAACGACATACAGTTATATACACATTCTGCAATCGGAACTGTTTGAATCTAAAACGGATATTACAAAACGATAAAACAAAAAAAAAAAAACATACTCCCCGTGCGTCAGATATATGATCGTGCGAATGTTACGATGTGAGAGGAAAAGTTCAACGAACTACGATCGTGTCGCTAATCGGGTTCCAAGCCTCGGAAACGTGCCTGCTACGTAGTGGTCTGGACGAGCTGGTTGCGTGTGCTTTGAAATATGTAGCATCCAATAATCAACATTGCGCCACTAGGGTAGTCCGACCTGTTGGAGAGGACCGTGCTGAGACCCGCATACAAATACTCGCGCAACAGCGAGAACCATGGAATAGCGAAGTGAGATCCGTCCACGCCCGCACAATGCGAAGGAAGGCAGTTTGCATATACTGCGTGCCGTACCGTGTCCCGTCCATCGAATAAACCGGGACGCGGATGTACGTACGTCCAATCGTATCTGTAGATATGGACAAGAGGGGGGGTTAGTCGAATGGCCGAATAGAGATATGGTGTTTTGGAGCGTGACGCGATATGATGTTTGTGCCTTCCTTCAATTTCCTTCGCACAGTGTGTGGCTCTTTAACTTTCTTGCCGTTTTTCGGTCAACGCGCTCTGCCTGGTCGCGATGTATCTCCTGGTGTGCGTAATGACGGTTTCTAAGACTGACGTCATAACACCCTACATCGTGCTATGGCTTGCGATTCGCATCGATGGTATTCTACGCCAATGGTGTGTGGCGTATAAAATAGATTCTATTTTGCACCTTGCGTGTCAAATGGGTGAAGAATTCAATACAGTATTTGTGCTCTAGTATTTGTGTGCTCGTATGGTAGGGCAAGATCATTTGATACTTTTCGAATCAAAACCAGTTGGCAAGTCGAAATATTTCGATACGCACACATTCCGAATCAAGCAGATACTACAGTTCACCTGCGTGCCTCTCGAATAGAGGAATAATATATTGCGAGTGTTGGTTTCCGAAGATTACTCACACAAATTGAGAAAATTGTTTGCAAAACCCCGTTATCGAGATGTAATCGCGTCACGCAAAGTAAGGAACCGGTTTTTTTTCGTGTATGCTAGGAATTCCCATCGGGCTGTCATTTCTAGGAATGTCAGCATGGCTCACCTGCTATGAGGGAGGTTTGGAAGAAGGCACAAAGAATAGTTAGCAGAAGTTAGTGTAGGGGAATGATAACTTGATGTGACGCATGAAATATACTATACAATTTGTTACTTACTGTAGAGAATTGGATAAAGATTTGAGGACAAATGTAATCAGTACATGAATTTTAGAAACGTACTCGTCTACACCTTCATTAGACCAAAGGTATTCTTTCATATTACATTTTCTATGCTTTTAATACATCTGGGACATTTAACAAGATTTTTAGAAACAACTCAAACGAATTTCTCTTCAAGTCAGGTGTTATTATAGCAAACATTTTTGATCGACCTAGAATGACCCAAATTCTGCATTCCATGACGGTCGCGTGCTGTTTCGATACAAACAAATTCCTTTCTTACGTTTACGCACCAAACATTCTCTTTGCTGTTGACAAACGAAAATGGGTTAGCATCTGTTGCGTCTAAAATATCTTTCACCGGGCCCTGTTTGATCACTTGTCATCTTGACAATAAAGATCCCCGATCGTAAACAAATCTCGCACACGCTCACTCACTCTTTCTTTTTCGTTGGCCGCTGTGAGGTTGAACATTCGCAACTAAGTGTCATTGTGCCACATATGGGACCAATGCTACACCCACCCGCTGCTCCGCATATGATGCGTTTGAGTGTTGGTGTTTGTGTGAAATGAACCAATATCAAACTAAAACAAAACGAAAGAAAACAAAAAATAACGAAACCAGTTCCATGCGTACACCATACCATCACACATTCCGCGTGGTTTTTCTTTCAGTTCATTATTTTAACATTTGCTTTATGCGCTGCACACAGACAACAAAACCGGTAACCGGATCATCACCTTCGATCAACAGCGAGTGCATCGCACGTGAATTGAAACGCGTTCACACAGCATCCGCTGGTTGGCATTGGTGCCTTCCGTTTTCGTGTTTGTTTGTTGTTCTGCTTGGTAAAGTTTTTAAGGAAATATGATAAAATAAACTGCACAGTGAAGGAAGCAGATTAGAGCAATGTATAAGAGATTTCAACACCATGATACCTTTAATGATTTTCGATTTGTGCATAACTCCGAAGAGATGGAAAGAGAGCGAGCGAAGGGAAGTTGCTTTTCACATTGCTAATTCTTTACACTTCTTTATTGATGTTTTATTTTCACAAATAAAAAAAGCGCGTGACAATTATGTCGAATTAAGAAGGTGCAGATAAAACAATTTATTACGTTTGGCATGTGATGATACAAGCATAATGGCTAAGCTGTCAAGTCGTTTAAAAATGGTAGCAAAAACCATTTTTTCAACCTGAAGAAATTCTACGCATAAAAGGTGCAAATTGAATTCAATCGCAGCCTTTTTCATTTTTATGCATTTAATGGCAGTGCGCTATATTAAATATGAATCACTTTTATGATGGGAGTGCTGATGGATGATTAGTTACGGACACCTTATTTCGGTTGATTTATTTTACTGCTTTTAAAGAAACGAAGGTTTATATTATTATTTGATGGTGGTATTTAACTCTTACTCAAATCTCTTTTTGCTGCTACGCAGATAAAATAAAAAAACCGGCGCTCAAACAGAAATGTGAAAACTAAGTCCTGTTTATTGTTAAAGCTCATTAGTTGATTTATATGTTTTGTGTTTCCTTTTTTTTGTTGGTTCCATTTTTAAAAAGGAAGACGCGCGCGCAGGTATTTCATACTGATTATAAGGTGAATACGAAAGGGATGAGCTCATAAAACCAAACGGTTTACAGCATTTTGGGTTCAGAATTACGGCGAACCGCCGAGACACATTGTTCAGTGGCAACTGTTTACAACCCTACCGGGCATATAGCCTTTTCTTTCGAGTGTGTCCACGATCGTTTTATGGTGCAGTTGATCATACCTCGTGTGCTACCTCACTGCGTCCGAAGATGGGTTTAGGGGATGATAGAAGGGTGATAGGATGGAACCGTCTCAATACTCCTCCCGATATGCGCGTAGCGAAGTTAACTAATACAGATGCGCACACAGTTTTCGGAGCAATTAGGGGAAGAAGAACCCGAGCGTGTTGGGGTACATTGTGTGGCGCACGGGAATGAAAACGCGGACCCACCGAGAATGAGTGTCTAAAATGAAGACGAAAAGTTTATTGAACCTTCTACGTCTCGCGGGGTCGGTTCGCGGTCTCGGTCTGGGCCTCCCCGGTCAATCATCGGCCGACCGGATGAGAATGGTGGAGAGGGGGCGCCTGTAGCAGACCGGCTTGCTTACCGTCCCGTGCTCCCGGGGTTGATTGCGTTTTGTGTATGGTGGTTTGTGTGTATTATTTTTTATTCCTCGCCTTACTCTCCGCGATCGATGGAGGCTGCTGAGTGTATACGTCTAGTGATCGTAAACCCAAATCGTGCGGAAACATGCGAAACGGACAAAAACTGACGCATTTGCTGCGCAATATTAGCTCGCGACGAAGATCATCGTCTCGCGTCTCGTCTCTGGGAGCGACTCACCTGATTGCATACAGGCCTCCTGCATTCCCCCCAATCCCCACTCACATTTACTGTCTTGTTGGTAAAGTGCATTCAACTGAGCGACGATCGTTCGCTTGTTGTTTGGCACATTTTGTTGTTGTTGGTTTATGACTGACCGCTTTTCTGTTTGAAAGGAAATTGGTCACGGGCGGTGGTTGAGAATGATGATGACGATGATGACGGTTTACACACAGAGCAGAACTGTGCCAATTCCATGGACATCAATTTGCCAGCTTTCAGTCTCACTGGGGAGAAGGGTTTCGATGTACTTGTTTTGGTGTATTGTTTTACATTCCCCTTGGAAGAAGATTTATTTGTTTCAATTGGTAGCTCTATTTCTATCGTTTTATATTTAACAACTATAAAAAAAATCAAATAACAATATTGTTGAATTACACAAATGATTAGTATAAAATATAACTGGAGTATAAATGAAGAAAAGAAAAATTGATCATCAAAATACATATAAAATATTTTTACAATCAAAAAGACACGGACAAAGAAGTTGATAAGTATCACTGACTCAAAACTGGCTGCAAATGATGAGAATGAAATTTGATATCGGTTCTTCCATATGACAAACTAGTGCTGATGAAGATGAGAAATTTAGCTTGAGATGATATTCGAATCATATTTTTAATATATTAAATGTGTTTTAATACATATTTGAAAATAACCAAATACTTCAAAACAAAACGTTTTTATGAAAAACGCTAATTACGAAACTCTCGTGTATCATCCAGTATACGACCACTTCTGAAGGTTCTCTCCAAAACCTTGTCTTCTTCAAGGACCACCCTGCAAAAGGCAATGAGTGATGCACGGGATGCAATGAGCCTTCTTTGCGTGGTTTTTTGCAAGTGCATTTTTATTCCCCTTTTCACTCACTCAATTTTCCAGACCTTGGAATCGCAGGAAACGTAGAAAGAGGAGCGTTAAAGTAACGAGTAGCATTGTTGCAGTGTAACTGAGCCAGTGTTGGTGTGTTTTTTCCTCTGTTTCCGACCGGTTTCGGGGGAGCTTTTTAACCGACTTCTACCTTGTCTTCCGACTTCCTACGAGCCCTTGAAAGGTGTTACGAAGGCGAGAACATGCTCTGGGGGCCAGTTCTCTGTGAGAGTGTATGACTGTTTTTTTTCGGGCTGGTTGTTTTTTTTACTACGAAAAAAAAAACCAAAATAAATGTTGCACGTCGGGTTGTGAACGGCATGAACACGTGCGATAATTTGTATGCTTTGCAATGATCAGCTGTTTTTGACAAAACGTGTTTCGGTGTCGGTTTTCCTAGTAGGGGGGAGCACCAAATGGTTTTGCTTTTTTTTATTATTGATTCATTTACATTTTTTAGTATCCAGACATCTACCATATTTTGCATCAATATATTTTTTCTTCCTCTGCGAACTATAAATAAAAGAAAAAAAATCATTTAATCGTTCCGATTATTCTGCAGAGTTTATTTTGAAACAGATATGCATTAATACTTTTTTTTAAATACCAAGTATAAATGCATGCTTTTTTTCTAAATAAAATGCACACAAATAAACGCAAAGATCATCGTACCCATCAGCCCCTTCCTTTCCAGTATTACCTCAAAAGCCCACCCACCCAACAATTCACCCGCTTGGAGTAAAATGCATCGACCGAAAGATCTCAGAATAAAACACGTCCCGCCTGTATGTATCTGTACCACGCGAAGTTGGTGACGAAAGGTTGTGTTGTGTGTTCGGCTGTGACTTTGTTGTGCTGTGGTTTGCAATTTGGCTTCTCTGTCCCGCAGTTGCAATCGCCTTCTACATTCAAACCAAAACCACAGACGGAAATAGCTGCAAATAACTGACCCTCCGAGCGAGTGAGAAACAACCGTAGGAAAAAAGAGGATGGGAATCGCTCAACTCCTTCGGCTGGGTGCAGTTTGCAATTTTGTGCAACAACAACTCACACAAAAAAAAACAAGGAAAATGGTAAAAGGGGGCAATGCACACCGGAACGAATGCGATCCGAGTGAACGCTCTCGATTCGGTGTGTGGTGTGTTTGGTGCTCTATCGCGTCCCGAGGATAAGATGATGCGTTCATCGTTTGCTTTTAGCGTGTTATAGCGGTTGGTGGCTCGCGCGCGCGCGCTTGGTTGCATTTTTGCAACCGATGCACATAAATCTTTCGGCATGTGCAGTGTGCGGAGCCGGTCGTGTTCGTGCCCTGTGTTTAGGAGGAACAAAATGAAACACAAAGCATTTTAAAATTCTTCTTCTTTGCTTATGGCAAAAAAAAAACGAAATGTTTTGTTTTTGTTCCGAGCTTCAACGAAGAGCAGACGTAAGAAAAAATAATGATAAAGTGTATATAATGGCGTGTTTCTGCAACTGAGAATCACTAAACGGTATACGGAATAAATGACTAAATCAATTCAATCGGAATCAATTACAGAAGCAATGATTTTGTTGAAAACAAAAATCTATTTTCGTTTAAAAACGTAATTTCTAATAACACTTGAGATCGTGAATAATAACACTGTCCGATGTAAACCTTAAATCAACCTGTATAACGTACCACCGGCTACTGAGTGCAGAAGGTACAGTGTCCTTGAATCAGTGGGCATGGTTTCGTCGTCAGGTCGTTGGCCGTCAACTCTGCTAGACCGGGGACGCTTCCCAAAGCGAAGGTGGACTTGGATCTGAGGTCATTTATCTTAAGACACAAGCGAAACTTCAAAGATGTGAGCCATGCAACCCTGTGAGGGAGAGCAACAGCCTCTCTCTGCAACGTGTTGTGCAATTCTTCACGCCGCATTTCTGTGGCTGATCTTTAATAGTTTTGCCCGGACCGTTGTTTCCTTTCGAACGTTGTACTTCTTTTGTTTTGCTATTCCACGATTAAACTGGTTGCTTAAAACGGTTCAATGATCATGCTAGGAAGCTGCGGAAATTGATTTTCCATAGTTTTGTTCCCTCTGCCCATGCATATCTGTTGCGGTTTACTCCTTATCCTACAGCTCCATCTAAGACATCCATCACTCTGAACCGTGCACTAATGTTCCATTTTTTCTTCTATCTCCATTTCTTTCACAGGTAAGCACAGCATCTAAGATACGAAGGATTTTTTTTCTTCTACGGAATCGTATTGCAGCGCAGTCAACGCCAGGCGTGCCCCCTGTGAACAGTGGAGTGCCGTAAAAAGCTCCTTCAACAAGTGACTTGAGAGGAGCAGTATTTTTTATGTCAAAATTTCTGTTTGACGTGACAATTTTTTCAATTAGTTAGAACTCCAAATCGTGGTAGAGATACTTTCCATTGCATTGTTTGTGCACTAAAAACAGCTCAATGATTGCACATAGAACGAGAAGATAATGTTTGAAGTTATGGTCGAACAATTTCTAAATAGTCCACTGGATCATTAAACCAGTACTAAATGCAAAATAGCCAATCCCTCGATTGACGAGCTCGTGCAAAATCTCCTTCGCTACAGTCTGTTTTCTGCAATAACCTGATTCTTGAGCTACCGAAGATATGAGCGAAAAGAAACCTGGAATATACCGTCCCGGCAGTGCTTCTAATGCTGCCTCAGAAGCTCGTCGATTCCAGGGACGTTTTATTGGGATTTTTCCTTCTTTTTATTTCTTTCACTCTCCAACTCCGTTCGGTCGTTTCTCTTCGTCTGGGTTTAGAACTAGCAGAGGAAACCGTTACGACCTCGTGATGGGCAGACATATTACGCTATGGTTAGGCAAAGACGAAGAATTGAAGAATATAAAAAAAAACTCTATAAAAAGGCAAACCAATCTGGAAATGTAGGTACGTAAGGGTTGTAGTCGTCGCTGTAACCCCTTCTCAGGACGTGCGGGGTTTTCGCAACGGAATTTTTCGCGAATCAAGCACTCGGCGGTAAGGAGCTTGATGGGAAGGAGATGCTTTTTTTTCGACGCTGTTCTGTTTGTGTGGATGCGATTGCTGCTGCATCTTCGACCTTCCGTTGCTGATTTTATTTCGTTCCATGATGGTAAAACGGACGGAAATCATCCGTCTGACAGTCAGTGGTATGGTTGGGTGTGGGTATTTAGGAACCAGTGTGCCTTTGCTTGCTTCCACATCAGCCGAAACGAATAACGGATATTGGAAACGCTAACGAAAGTGTTGTTATATTGGTTTTATGAAATTGGTTTGGAAGGAAAAAATACATCAAAATGTTGATATCCGCAAAATTTTAAAGGTACCAACCTTATCTCTATGAAATGCGATAAATTTGCTCAAATCTTATCAGTTTCTTTACTCACCAATGTAAGTTTACTCCATAATACGATCGCACCTGGACGGGATTGAAGACACCTGGAGCAAGAAGCAGTTTAACTTGAAAACGTACCTTGCTCAACGGATTTTAACGGAACTTTCCTCACCTGTGTACATACAGGGAAAGGAGCCTTTTTTTAGACGCTAAATTTGTTAGGCATTTATTATGCATCACTTTTGGATGAACGATTCATATTTTACCTTTTTTTTGCAACATTCGTCACCGTCATGAAAGGAATAAAGTGTATTCTTTTAGTGTTAGTGTGTGTACGGTTTATTTGGTTGGTGAATAACAGTCTGCCAGCGATAGGGAAGCAGCGGGAGGTATAGGATACATCCTGAACGTCCTTTTAAATTACCTTTTTAACGAATGTTGTAATAAGGGAATTTCAAAAAATAAGGGAATATAACTTGTATCTGAGCCGGTTGTATCTATTGTGCTGTTGACGGGAGTCCCTTTTTTGCATATACCACCACAATCTCTCATTTGATTGTCGGTAAACGCGGAAGGAATACCTTCTGGTGGATGATATTCGTTTCAATACGTGTGTGTGTAGTTTTTTTTCCATTTCCTCTTCCTAATCAGACATGTTTTACCATATGGACTATTTTCGTGTGGATTTGGCCCGGCCTTTTCTAAAATCCTTGCCGTTTCTATGCGTTCCTACAATTGAATTGTATGTAGACATATATCTCTAGCTTTGGTCGTTGAGTGTGTTCACCGTCGTAACAATTAAACAGGATTCAGTTTCCATCATCACAACACCCTGGTTGTCGTCGGGTGAATGAAACGCGGGAAACCTTTTATTGGTAAAACACACATATCTCACACAACTCATGTCTCCGGGTTTTATAGTGCTGCCATTTACCTTGCGGCGCTTTTTTCGGTTGTTACAATAGCAACAAACGGTGATTCCGTCGTAGCAGGGAGCTGTAGAATGGAAACGCGTCGACACCGAGGTTGGGGTTTTTAAATTTTTAAATAGACGAAAGTCACAAAATGTGCGTCGTTTGTTATAAATGAAATAGTCTTTCAGCATTGGAAGGTAGTCTCAATGACGACAGAGAGGGTGAAATGTTTTTCATGAGTTTTATGTGTGTGGCTGAAGAAGAAAAAAAAAAACGTTAAAATAGTGGCCAGTAATTTGGACACAATTCAAAACTTCTAGTTCTACGCTCCGTGAAATAAGAAGTACTTCAGAAAATGTATATTAAATAAGGTGTTTTGCAACAACACTGCTTTATTGTAATTACTAATATGCTATTTTACATGAATTAATTATTCTCGTCCACGTGTCTTTGTTAACTTTGTAACTTTGTTCTCCCTTTACCCTTTTGTTTTCAATTTCACACCTAAGAATCTGTTCTACTTTATCAGTAATATTATTAAATGTATCAATCTTTATTTTTTTATTAGCTGCATTTAATCCCCTGTCTTTATTAACAGCAGTCATTATGGCACTTTTGTTAATGTTTCACACAGTTGTAAACTAATTATGAAAACAATATCGATAAACAGATTTGATGAGTATAAACAGTATTGTGAAATACTGTGTAAACGAATGTAATTACAAACACGAAAACCGTAAAGCAAACGGCGGTTATACTTCATTACGCATATTTCACGAACGATAGCAAACATTACAGTCGGTTCTCTATTATTACCCCGTCAACGTACTCATCAAACATCGATCTTTCGGAAAAATGACGTACGGCAGGTCGGTTGTGGATTGATGTGTACTTTTTACACGTAATTGTGCAATTAAATTCGATTATTATTTTTGCACACAATCGTGGTTCACTTTCAGGTGTGATTTTATAGATCTGATTGATTTCTTTTTGTTTTTTTTTTTCGCTGGCGCTGCTATTCGTAATTGTTCTGTTCATGTGTGTTTGCCGAAGAAGCACGCCGCATGCTAGCAAATGGGCTTTTATGTTTTAAACGCATAAATGTACGATATAGTGCGAATAATTTAATTTAATTGCCTTACCAAATGTTCTACACGGGCTTTTAAAAGAGGAGGAGCAGTAATTTGGATAAACATTCCAAAATCATTTGTTTCCTGTCGGATTTGTTGCATTTGTTCTTGATGTTCCTTTTAGAATTAACAACTTTATATTTCTTCGAACGAAATTGCTCTATTTTTATGTTTTATGTTTTAATTACTTATGTATTCACTTTATTGAATGTTCGATTTTCAATCAACTAATATTTAACTTAACTAATCGATAAATTTTAACATTTTTAAACATAAATCACAAAATGTTTGAAAACTCCGTGCAGACACTTTGCACTGCAACATTCTCTCACGACACAAGCACATTTAACCCACCAAGCCCCGTCTTCTTTTGGACACAGTACCACCTCACGTCAATAGTCGGCAGAAATTGATAAATCACCATTTTAACCGAATGCGATAAACGATCATCTCAACGGCCTACGGGGGCCAGCGGAATAGGGTTGCTGAATATTTAATATGCAGCCAGCGTAAACTCGTCGTTGCATATTTCTACCCATACCACCTGGAAAAAGGGTGGATGGCTAATGAAATGGTCTGGCTTCTGGCTACGTCACTATGTCACTATGTGTACTGTCACATTGGTAGCAGTTGGTCTGTTGGAGGCCTACATATATTGCTTGGAAGTATAGACCGAACGCTGTGTTGTTGTGCTTGTTGGTTGCGGTGGCTGCAAAATGCCTGTGGGCATCCGCAGTAATTCTCTCCGGACCGTACCACTTCTTTGTCAACCGTGACCGATGTCTCGCTTGGTGTCTCCGCTTCTTTCTAAAATTGCATCCACAATGCCCAGTCTGGGTGAACTCGAAATATAATGCAAGGCGGGTTGGTGTGTGAGTTTCATCGATTTTTCCAACCTTCCTAGGATCGGACGAGACTAGACGAGTGGCGTTATACCTGCATGACTTCCATGGCTCCCAACATGTGGCTTCCAGTGCATCCGTCTGATGCTCTTGGCCATATCTTTAGTCCACCGGTTCGAAACAGATTGGTGTGGTAGCTGCCGGTCTGTTTGTGTGATAAACACTTTTCGCGGTGTAATAAAAGTAGCTTATTTGTAGTCTTTGGTCTCGGAGCTGGAAGATAATCTCCTATGCAGCAACGCCCGGTGTACATGCTGTGCTGCATTAGACTGCGGCAAGGAATGTTATGTAGGAGATCGTAGAAACAACACCAACTCATCAACTAGAGCAGTGTTGATGACGGTCAACAACCTCCCCCAACGAGTATGTGTGTGTGTATGTAGTGTGGTGAGATGTTGAAGTTTTGTTTTTAGCCATCACCTTCTCATCATATGCTCTGCCTTTTGGGCTTTCTCCACTAGTTTGGGTTTCGCTTTGGAATGTGTTTGTGTGACCCTTTCTCTTTTGGTCGGTTTATGGCCGACCGTCCATGTACTATTTGCTGGTATAAACCGAGGCAAAGTGAAACGGTTCGTGGCCCCTTACCTGAAGATCTGGGCGTAATGGTGCATGTGAAAGGTTATTTCTAGAATGCATGCGCATATTGTTTTTAGAAAGTTATATGATGCGATGTGAAGCGAATGTATTATAGCATATTTCTTGAAATTCGCCGCATACTTATCAACCAACAAACGTAAAGCACTCCTAAACAAAAAAAACACCCTCTTAATGCACTTTAATGGCAACTCCATAAACAACCGTACACTCAGAAGCCGGCTACCGGCAAATTACTTCACCCTTTGTCGGGTGTAATATCTTTCCTAAAATTACTTTATTTAGGTGCAGTCGTGCTTAGCCTTGTTGTCGGTGCCGGCTGGTGATGAAAAGTTTCGCTAATTGTTTCTCATTATTCAAAATCATTGTCGCGTAAAAAATCGGTATATTCTCGGCGTGTCGGTAAGGGATTTCACTTTCTTTCAATCTGTACTTGGGCGTACAGTGGGTATGGTGATTGCTTAAAGTAATTCAATTATTGTGATTAAATTATGCCTGTAATGCATCAACTTCTCACATCGAGGGCGAAAGAGAGACGCAACAGCATTGTAATTCCTTTGTGAAAGTTATGAAGTACGTTAGAACATATTGGGAACTTCATTCACCGCATCGAAAAGGGTTTGCATTAAGATGTAAGCAAACGAGCGGAGAAAAAAGGGGTGAAGAAATGTAACGACACAATTTGTGTACACTTTTGTGCAAATCCATATGTATTTGTTTTGTTTCAAAAACTTTTTTATGCGATTTTGACGGTTGAAGTTGGGACATCATTTTTGTTGTGTAAAAATTAAATGTTCTATTGCTATCACATCGAAAGGAGTAAGTTTTGATTGAATTACAATAAATACACTGAGGTACGGTTTGTGGAGTTTGTATGATTTTTTCATCCCCGGTCTTGTGAGGGAGTTTATGCTTATGCCGATGTAATGTTTTTAATTTTATGATTCGGCTGAAGACGATGGATATATAAACAAACCAAATGCATAGGGCTGAACCCACTCCAATCCTACAGATTTATTTTTGGTTGGGTATGAGATGCTTTTTCTGAAGATATCTATTTGGTATTCGAAAAATTGAGGAAACTAATTATTTTTTTCTTATGTTCTTCTTTTATTAGACTTTCTTCAGTCTTGCATAAGGCAAAAAGAAACAAAAGGTTTTAAAGCATATTTATTTTAAAGTTGAATTCATTAGCAATGTTAAATTTAGAGTAAATTCGTCGAAACCTCAGCATAAGTTAGGAGAAAATAGAATGAAGAAAAACGTAAACTAACACACAAACGCACACCAAGAAGTTCTCTAACGTCACGATATTAAAAGGTACATGTGCTTGTACGGTGTGGGGAAAGCTCGCGCATGGGAAGAAGTGCTAAGAAGTGCTTTGGAGAAGCAAAAAAAAAAAACTAAAACAATGACGAAACAGAAAATGTACACAACATCGACTTCCCCTTACGGGCTGAATGCGGTTCTCTCGATCTCTCTTGACTACACGCATTTCGAGAGCATGATGTTGCTCCCCGTACCATCTAAAACCCTCCCCAACGCCTCTGCTCCCGCACCCCTTCGCATTCCTAACGATTTTCTATTTTCTCGACGATCATGGCTCCACCATCATGCTCCAAGCCAATCCCCCTCAGTATTTCTCTCATTCGCGCCCACAGGCGCACCACACATACGTACAGGCGGCTTACAAACGCACTCTCCGGTCGATTGCTTGCGTTTCGCTTGGACAACATCATTCGTCGGTTGCGCTCACCGGGCGCTTATATGCCGTTTGGTCTACGTGCGTTCAGTAAAATCGTCAATGGCAGCAGTAAAGAAGCAATAGTAAAGCGGCCGAGCACAGAGTGGCTTTTTCTAAGCGCTTCGCCCCCCCTGTGTGTGTTTTTTCTTCTCTAACCCATACACTTATTTCTAATGCGAGAGGTTTGGTTGATGTGGCTCAGCGAAGTTCTTCCCGATTGGCGCACGGTTACCATAAGGGCTCGCTCGCTGGCCCTCATCGCTGCTGACGGAGGTGTGTGGGGAGGCCGCTGACACTAGCGGCCGTGTATGCGTGTGTAGGGCTTTCGTTTCACGATAAGCGACAGTCGTTCACACAAACACACAAACGCGTGCCCCTTTTCCCTTTTCCTGTGCGTTGGCCACGGTTTGCGTCGAAGGGTGAATCCTAGAATAACGTGTACGCGTGTGAATGTGTCCTCCCTTTCTGTTGGCATCTCTGCGTACATCTTCCAATGCGGCCGGGAATTGAGTGGGGAGAGAGAGAGAGAGAAAGAGATGAGAAAGCGTAAGCGAGACACTAAAACTAAAATGTTCGTTCCGTTCTGTCTTGCCCGCTGCACGTGTCCGTGTCACGGGACCGGAAAATAAACGCCAGATGAAACGTGAAGGAAGCTTTTGCTTCTCCCGACCATCCGTGTGTTGTGTGCTTCCTGATCCGTGGGTTGGTTGTTTGCCTTGAAATAATCTTCTAGCTCAGATAGTAAATTATATCATCGGAACCGCACGTTATCACTTTGCCGTATTTTA
>KI422785.1:29667-48859 GCA_000473375.1 Anopheles culicifacies
TTTGATGACGATTTTTTCACACGATTTCGAGCGCATTCTCAATTGAACACGCACGAACACATGTGCCGGTGGGATATGAGTTGGCTATGCATTTTTTGTATTTCATGTTTCATTTACAAGGATTATCGTTAACTTTAAGCTTTTCTATGTGCCCCTTTGTGTCGTGTCTTCATCAATCAGGATCGCGTGACGGGTAATACATCGGATTGAACCCGATGCACGTGTTTTCATGTAATGTCATTTTCTATTTGTTGATTGGCTGCGTGTCCTGCGCTTCATGGGTTTAACGGTAAGCTGCATTTAATAAGCCATTCAGCACTATTTCTTGTTTACTATAACTTAATTAAAATGAATTTTTATTTAAAAAAAAAGTACATATACGCATATATGTCGTATAAATCTTTCACGGCGAGACTGCCTATATATGGTCCCTTTATTTAATGGAAGGATTCTAATTCACACCATTTCCATATGAACGAGGTAAAGCACTCTCGATGACAAAACCAGCATCCCATTTATCATAAGCTCGTTGCAGAAACGAGCTCGTTTGAACGTTCTAGGTTCTTCCCTGCACCACCATGGTGGTTTTTGGAATTTTGGTTAACCGTGCATAAATTATCTACCGACGATGTAAACCATTTGCTGGCTTTTTGATTTTTTCATGTTGTGTTCACTGGGTTCTTAATTATTTAAATAGCTAAGTAAAAAATTTTTGTAGTTCTGTTAATGAACATCCCATTATTCCTTTTTTTTGCAACTCGCCTCACGTCTGGATTTTATTGCTTTTTGTTTTCAATTCTACATATTTTTTCTAAAACATTTGTGTTTTAGCCAAATTGGCTAAATTTTTCAAATCTTCTCTTCATTGTTTTGCGTTTGCAAGACGTATCAATTAGTGGAGAATTGACTAGGAACAAAAAAGGTTAAATTTCAAACGACCTGTACACAATTTATAAATTGAACCTTTTAAAACCGGTGTGCTAAATGGCGCCGTTTTTGCTTTAGAGCAGATTATTGTGTCGAAGCAGGTTTAGAAATATTTTCATATCCACAGATTGCTAGTTTTAAAAATAGGGAGAGAAATCGTAAAAAATAATCTTTCCAAATAGGACGTATAAAGGTATCCTGCAGCCGTTTTGAGGGAGAATCCTGGTCGTTGCGACAAGTGGAAACAGTTTTTCGCTTCTGCCTTACTACCAAACAATTTATAACCTTTTGGCTGTTTTTTGCCCCGTCGGAAACAGCACCCGCAGCAGGTGGCATGTGGATATGTGGTTGGGCGCTTGTGGCGTACGTGACTACAACGCGGTTCGGTTGCATAGTTGAGGGAAGCTGCTATTTACTTTCCTCATTTCGGTGCTATTTTATTTTTTACCAACCGGGTATTATTATGGTCGTCGTTCCCGTCTTACATTCGTCATCCCTTTTGCTTCGCGTAGCGATGGCGTCCTTTCCGGTTTTCGAATTCCAGCGTCATCTGTATTTTACTCTTCCGTCAACCAATAATATGCTCTCTTGTTTGCATCCACCGATCAATCGTCTGCTAGTCGTTGAAAGTAAAAACAAAAAAAAAAAGGAACCGAAACTGAAAGCATTTTACTCCTGTTTGTGGCTTGGTGTCCGTACCAGTCACTGACATTGCCCGTGGCAGTGTGAATGAGTTCATCCCTTGTTTAACGTTCGGGCACGTTTTTTTCCTCCCCGGTGCCGGAACATCATCCCGCGACAGATGGTTCACGAATTATCCCACTTTGGGCAGGACATATGATAGACACATATGTTCCGTCGGATCCACCTGTCCTTGGCAGACAGACGGGGCCGGGGTTCGACATCCTAGTCTGACAAAAGGACTTTTGTTCGTACAAACTGACTTCGCTCGTGTGGAGTGGCGGGTTGTAGCTTTTGAAGTAGCTTACGTATCTTCCTCCAAATGGACAAACGGTGTGTGCAGATGCTTTTTTAATGAAAGGAAGAGAAGGATAAGAAGGATTTAATTCACGTTATGATGGTAATATCATGATTTTACGTTATGTTTAATGTATTATGATATTCTCCGAGATACAACACGTCCTATTATTTTAAAGTAGTAGATTTATAGTTTATTCAATTAGCTACCATGTTGGTTTAATATTTTTAAAAACATATTTTTGATACGTTTCTCAAGAAATTGCACAAAACTTCATATAAAACCATAATCATAAAAGGAGGAAAAGCATTTATGTAAATCCATATAATTCTCAATCTCTCGTCAGGTAAAGTGCCATATAAATTGCTTATAATATATCATTACATGTTTACAATTAGCCCGTTCGATCGTACATTAATGTGGTTTCGCTTCTTCGTTGTATCGTTAATTTCAGGGCGATCAAATCATTCCAAAAGCTGCTGTACGTCTGTCCAGACTTTGTGCGTGCCAATGAAGTACACCTGCGGCTTGGGCTTATGCTCAAGGTGAATGGAGATTATGAGCAATCGCTAAAGCACCTGCAACTAGCGCTGAACGATTCGTCCACGTGCACCTTAGCGCAGCTTGAGAGTAAGTAGCACAAAACAAAAGGAAGCGCCAGTGACGTGCCGCTGCTGTTCACGTTTTTCTGTTGCTGTTGGTATAAAGTTGTAATGTAAAATAAAGATAAGCATTCTGGTAGGGTGATGTGAAACAAATTTATAAATTACTGTATTAAAGTTAGGTTAGGTATCGATTAACACCTTGTCTGTGGAGCAAGCCATCGCATTATCCATAGGGCTTAATCTATGCAATCTTAATGATCTTAAACAAAGTTAATGATAAAAAGCCATTGCTCCAAATAGTGCCACTTACTGCTTGTAAGTTATCAGGAGGGGCTACCTTGTAGGAAGAGGGAATTTAATGAGAACAGGAGGCGCAATTCAATTAAATGCGAATATCCCCATCGTAAGAGCCCCCGTTATATCGTAATTTCGCTTACATAAATTTGTCGCACCAAGGATGGCATTCCTCGGGGTTAGTCTTCTCCGAAAACCGGAGATACCTGGTGTGTCCGTCTCTCGTTTTCGTTCGTTCATTCTAGAAGACGATGTGATAGTGCGCAAAATGCCGTTTTGTCTTTAAAGAACAGTGTGTCATCAGCTGTCAGCTGATGAAATGAGCCGATGGGCAAAAAAAAGGTGAATGTGTACCCCCTTGGCCAGTGGAAGAGCTTTCCCCCGGGTTAATGAGGTGAAAAATGTGTGAGTGCTTGTGAGGATGAAGATTCGATGTGTGTGTTGGGTATAACACATGGCGTGAGGATCGACAGATAAATGCACCAATTCGCGAACGTGTAAATGGTCCTTTTCGTTTGGACATACGATGCAGGATGCCCCGTAGGGTTGCCCTGTAGCTGTTGTGATGATAAATCGCTCAGAAACCTTTACCGCTGACAGGTGGTCTGACCGCAAGCGCACAGGGGGCGATTGTGTAGCACTACAAGACGAATGAAATTATGCTCCATTTTGGCTTGCAAAGAATCAGAAAACAATGGCCACATGGTGGCATGAAATGGAATTCTCTTCATGGATCATTTAGAGGTCCATGCCATGCGAGTGTTTGGGTCTAGGTTGCGGTTTTGCAGACGATTTGAAATCCCTTTTGCAACAGTGGTTTGCGCATCGTGCATCAACATTAACACATGCTCACTTGCGTATAATTCTTTTGAAAGATGTATTTGTTTTATTTTACATTTCAATGCATTTTGTTAGGTTTCCAGAAAGATTTTTTCTTCTAAAATTCGATTTGGGAAAGTTTTGTTAACAAATATTGTTTTATTGATGAAATAAATTAAATTCTACATGGTTATGGTTTTACTTCGTTTCCTATTTTATGATGAAGTTCTCCAATTTGCTACCTCTAAATAATAAATACGAACGGCGTACCTGTTCATCGTAAACCCTCACTGTTATACGGCTTACTGGTGCTCGCAGGATACAGTATTTACAATGCAGTTTCTACCTTCATCAGTTAAAGCCACACCAAATCTTGCCTTAGCCCACATGTTGGTAGTGTGGGTAAGTTTTGTCGTTCTGATGCGTGCATTTCTATGCTTCCATAGTTGAAGATTAAATCACTAAAGAATCGAATAGCAAAAAACCAATCTACAAATCCTAACACACTCATACCACCAAGAAGTTAGGGTCCTTTTTTTTGCTTCCCAAAAATCTTTTACTTACCTTTAAGGATGCATTTTCTTTCTATTCTTGAACCCGAACATGCCTAGAGGAATGGAAAACTGAAAGGTGAATAGACGAAATCCTTCTTATACCTACCCTCATAAAGCTTACCAAGACCCTTCGGGGTTTTTTCTCTCACATTGAGTGCTGCCATATTGGCTAAAGGAATGGAATTATCAGCTGCCTGTTTCGTAGCTGTGTATCCTTACAAGCAGCACCGGATCGGCTACAGTTCTCGTTTAGGACCTCCATAAAGCAGGATATTCGTGTATTTGTAGGATGGTTCACTCGAAGTCTTTCACACCGGCCTCAGTTTCATTCCGTCCGGTGCATAAGAAGGTATGATTTAGCTGTTTTTTTTTTTTAAGTAGAGTGTGTTGTGTTAGGTCGTTGATCGTTCAACAAAACGGGAGAGGTAGGATAAATTCTCCTACTAGGACATTTTAGTCTTACAAGTTAGCAGCAAAACAGATGAGTTATTCTCGGTTAATTGTTCGCACATGCAACAGTAACTGTGATGGCGATCTCTTCCGGTCATAGAGCGCGCTTCTTGTCAGCGTACATGCACGGTGAAAGGGTGCACAGTGTTTAAAGTAAACTTTCTCACGAAACTGCAACACAGCTCCCTAACACCTTAGCTAGCACCCCCCTTCAAAACCTACACGACATGACACAAAACGTTGCATGTTTCTCATGTCACTGCGAGTTGCGAGGGTTGGTGTAAATTTATTCGACCATTAAAGAGTGTTATTAATTAAAGCCTTTCGTGTGTATGCTGCTCACTGCAGGCCGAAAGGGCTGTCCATCGTGTGGCTGCTTAGCAAACGCGAATGCTTATTGCATTGCCTCTCTATATACACAACGGGTGTGTGTGTGTACACGTGTGCGTGCTTGTATACTTATGCTTGGATCATAATCTTATGTTTGTGCAGCGCGTCGTTCATAAACTATGAACTTATAAAAGGTGTATCCCCTCAAGAACAAAAAAAGAGGCAACACTCCGCTGCATAATCGGAAACAATTTGTAGTGCATACGAAATGGGCATAATTCAACGGTGCTATCCCCACCGGAAATGCTTCAAAAAATGGTGCTAAACGGATTATATGTTTTTAAACTCACAATCAACCAATTCCCCCTTCGTTATGCCGAAAAGCCTTTAAAACATACTTAGTAATACGTGTGCAGGTCGTAAGGAAAAAGGGGGAAATTTGTGATTGGCAAGCAAATGCAAACTGGAATCGATTTTCCTCTGAATGTACACCTTGACATAGAGAATGACATCACCTGTTGCACTGTTTTTTTGTTGTTGTGCTGCATTTAAATTTTAGTGTTGTCCGTCTGTTGTAGCGTTGTTTTAGAGGAGCGCGCTTGAATGCAACGCACCGCTTAAAAAGTAGCGAACGCGAGAAAACCACGGACCCCGGTACGCGTGGAATGAAGATGACTTTGCTTGTTAATAAAAAATACATTTTATCCAAAAGTGATGCTTCCCTGATGTGAGTTATAGCTGTGTACAAATTGTCCGAGTATCTGTCTGGTTTTTATGGGTGGTGCATGCAGGACTGAGTTGAATGTCCGTACGATGTTGCTTTTTGCTTGCCTTGTCATGGTTTTTGGAGGATATTTGATCTCTTGGCCGCTGTTTTATGACGCGTGCGAGCAAAAATATTCTTTCGTGTTTTTTGTTCCATAATCTCGCAATTTGCTAACGGCAGTTTGCTTCCTTTCCTTTTTTCTTCCTGGTTTCCTGCAGTCCGTTTCCACATTGCCCATCTGTATGAGGTGCAAAACAAGTACAAGTCAGCGAAGGAGGCATACGAGCGGCTACTGGCAAACAAGCAGCTGACGGCGTCACTGAAGGCCGACATCTACCGGCAGCTGGGATGGATGTACCACACTGTTGATCTGCTCGGTGACAAGGTGCAACGGGAACGGCTCGCTATCCACTGTCTGCAGAAGTCGATCGAGGCGGAACCACGCTCCGGCCAGACACTCTACCTCCTGGGTCGTTGCTTCGCCGGCATCAACAAAGTGCACGACGCATTCATCGCCTACCGGAATTCGGTGGAGAAAAGCGAAGGAAACGCTGACACATGGTGCTCTATTGGGTGAGTTACAAATGGATCCGCACCTTTTCATTGGCATCATCACTAACGCTAGGTGTTCATTTTCAACATTCCAGAGTACTCTACCAGCAGCAGAACCAGCCTATGGATGCACTGCAGGCCTACATATGTGCCGTGCAGTTAGATAAATCTCACTCAGCCGCCTGGACCAATTTGGGAATATTGTACGAAAGTTGCAATCAACCGCGGGACGCGTACGCTTGCTTTCGTAACGCCACTATCAACCAGGACCAACAGAAGGATCGCACTGTAAGTGCTTGCGAAAAGTCCACAGTACCTGCCACAACTGCCACCGGTTCCAACAAGGCAAACACCGGCCAGGGAGCCAGTGGTTTCGGAACAACCGGATCTGGAGGAGCGTCCACTACATCGGCCAACTCTGCAATAGCTGGTGCTGCATCTGACACAAGTGCCAGTTGCACTACCCCAACGGGTGTACCTAACTCATTACTAACGGTGCTCGGTGATTTAAGCAATAACAGCAACGGTGGCAACAGTCGGTCACAAAACCTTACCCAGCGTATCAAATTCCTGCAGCAACATCTTGGCAACGCTCCTATGCCGAGCATAACGTCCAAACGGAGGCAGTTACCTTCAATTGAGGAGGCCTGGAATCTGCCCATTTCCAATGAGATGAGTTCGCGACAGCAACAGACGGCTCAGGCACAGCAACGCCAATTCCAGAAAGGATACGGACAGGTGAGTTTATCTTATATATTTCAATAGAAAAACAGATTCACTGTAACTTGTTAAACGTTGTCCTAAAACATTTTGTTCCGAGCATCTATCGAATGGTTAATTGCATTCGGCTAAATATAAAATCCGATAGATGGCGCGCTTCTTCGAAGCAGGGAATTTCGAACGTGTTCTAAATCCGTGTGCATGTTGTGTGCTAAAACAGTTTTGCTCATATGATATTATACCATATTGATGATTTAAATCTTAAATGAGATAATAAGAATAACGAATGCTAAAATGCTCGAATTGTCTTGATTGGTGAGCCGAATAATATGTAACAACATTGAAAAAATTGAATTTTGGCTGCGCTCCACGTTTTAGTACAGTCGGTTTTCGATTTCGAAACTTTATTTCACTTCATGTTCACTTCGAACTCACTTCGGGTCCACTTCGTGCTTGCACGATGAATAGCAGAGAAGAAATCGCATCGACCGCCTCTTCTCTTGGTCATTTTGATTGTCGCGGCGTTCGGAGTGGTCGCTTGTGCTGACTCTCCGGCCAGCAAGTGTTATATTTTGTTACTGATAATTTGTAAATTTACACTTGAATTGAGTTTTTTTTTCCAAGTGAAATAATAGCACTCCTGAGGGTGTGTTGATTTTAATTATTTTAAAATGTAGTGAAAACGTATTAGGAAACCACATGGCCCAGACCATGCGGTTTCCATGTGTTTAAAAGTGAGGTTAGGGCGCAAGCCGAACTCAAGGTAAGGTTCAATGAACTTTCGCCAGACACGTCTCGCCGGTTGACCTTGAGAGCGGACAAATGGCATGTTGGAGAGTGCCAAAATTTGCTATTGCGCGGTTGAACATGCCAGAATACTCTCACTCACTTTCTCGGGGTCAATGTACGCATTTCAAGGTGACGAATAGTGCCACACTATCGATCGATTGAAGTGTGTGCCATCGTTACTCCAATGCAAGATCAATCGGAACACCCGAAGCCAGGTTTCGCTAACACCACCCTCAAATTCATACGGTGGAGCTTTGATAGTACTTATGGCTACAGAATCATAACCTCAAAAATCCACAAACACCACGTGGTTCACTCGTAGTTGAAATATTCACTGATATATCTGTCATTGTTCCAGGGCGCCCAATACCATCCGGGACAGCAGCAAGTGGGGAGCAACAATGGTCTTCCGAACAAGCGCTTCAAGCAGGAAGATGGAAGACCTGGCGCAGCAGCCGGTGTGGTGGCAGGCCAACCGGTGCCCTCGTTCTATCTTAACCAACAGCAAATGTTACAGTTGCAATACCTTCAGAACCAGAGCAATCTGACCCCCCAGCAGCAGACGATGCTGCAAACTCTGAACAGTCAATACCGGCTGATGCAGCAACACCGCTTTCAGCAGCAACAACGGAACCAACAGCCTTCGTTCCAGGGACAACAACCGCAAGCTGCTGGCGGTGGCGGAAGTTTCGTTGTGGCAGCAGGGAACAAAACCCCTCAGTCCGGCATTGTTCCGCAGACGGCTACTGGGTTCGTGAACGATGGCCACTTTTCGCCAGCAACCGGACAATCGCAGCAGACCGCTGGTATGCCGTACAAATCTGCGGGAGGCACATATGCACCGTCTGGTTTTCCAGTTCCACCGAGCAGTCAGTCATCGGGAGGTTTCACGCAAATTACGTCCACCTCGAATCATCAGTCCGATATAGGTAGGTTGGAAGAGGGAATAAGAAAACGCGAAGATGCCAACGTTCTCGTTGTGGGGAATCCGCGAGTAGTATATTACCCCGCTCCTTTCAATGTTTGGTAGAGTGTAAACCATGCGAACGAAAAGAAGGTCCTTACAGCGATACACGTGTGGAAGGATTTTCGAATTGATTCATTCGTACATATTGTTGATTGATTTCTGTATAATCTGGGAGTTTGGTATTATTCATGTAACCCGTCAATGAGTCAAGTGGTAGCGAAGCTCTTTTATTCAAACGACTCTGATATTATAAACGTACAAAACATGTTCTTCGTAACATTAACTTATACTTTCACGTTTTCTGTCCACAGATATTCAAGCTATTCTGGATGATAAGGCAACGTTTGCTGAATCATTACTGAAACAGCTTAGCTCAACAGACAGCAAGGACTCTTCCATGACGTCGGAAGTCACAAATGCAGGCGTTACTATGGCACTGAACAGCAGTACGAAATCCCCACCGATTAAAGCGGAAGCGACCTCCACGACAACGGTTCCTGGTGGAGCTGCAAGCGTGAAACGGCAATTGCTTGGCGCTAAGCAGGATCACATCAAATTGGAACCAGTCGTAAAGATTGAGAAGCTACCTTCACCCACCTCGATCGTGGACACGTATGGTGGCTCGGTTGGCAGTGAGTTTAAGATCTCGATGTGTTCGAAAGACATACAGCAGATGGTACGACGGCAAAGCAAAGCTGGTGAACTGAAGGATGTACCGGCTGTATGTTCCGTACTGGCAGCGGATGCACCACTGCCGAGTCCACCAGACTGTCCCACGACGCGGTTGACGCGCGAACAGTTGCAACCTCCCACGCCGTCCGTGTTTCTCGAGAACAAAAAAGACGCCTTTAGTCCACAGCTGCAGGAGTTCTGTCTGAAGCATCCGATTGCCGTGGTAAGGCAGCTGGGTGCAGCTCTCAAGCTTGATCTCGGTCTGTTCTCGACAAAAACGCTCGTGGAGGCAAATCCCGACCACACGGTTGAGGTTCGCACGCAGGTACATCAGTCTCCGGATGAGAACTGGGATGGCAACAAAAACTCAAAGGTGTGGGCCTGTATCTCGCACCGATCGCACACGACCATTGCGAAGTACGCGCAGTATCAGGCATCGAGCTTTTCCGACAAGATAAAGGTGAGTTTTCGGAGGGAGTTTTTGAATTTGTCCACTTTGTACATGATGATTAAAACATTATTAACTTTCGTTCTACTGAATGGCATTGTGAAGAAATCTATGATTTTCACTGACAACATTTACTTGACACGTGTAATCGTTGTTATATTTCGTGCGATTATTAAAATCACTTGTTTTATTTTCCCTTCCATTAGGAGGAGCGTGATAAACTTGCTGGAATCTCGACTGCATCCACCAACTCCGATTCCGACTCGAAGGATTCTATCTCGAACAGTAGCGCGTGCGGTACAGCTGGAACCGGTGGTGGTGGCGGTAATAGTTCTGCTGCTGGCAATGGCAAACGGAAGAAGTGTAAAAATGGCAACAAAATGTTACGCTTCGGCACGAACGTCGATCTGTCCGATGAGCGCAAATGGAAGGCACAGTTGCAAGAGCTGCAAAAGCTGCCACCGTTTGCGCGTGTCGTATCGGCCGCAAATATGCTCTCGCACGTCGGTCACATGATACTGGGCATGAACACGGTGCAGCTATACATGAAGGTGCCGGGTAGTCGGACGCCTGGCCACCAGGAGAACAATAACTTCTGCTCGATCAACATTAACATCGGACCGGGTGATTGCGAATGGTTTGCAACGCCCGATTCGTACTGGGGTGGAATACAGGCGTTGTGTGAGAAGAACAACATCAACTATCTGCACGGTTCGTGGTGGCCGGCACTGGAGGATCTGTACGCGGCGAACATTCCTGTGTATCGGTTCACACAGCGACCGGGCGATTTGGTGTGGGTGAATGCTGGGTAGGTTTCGAGTAATAGTGATCGTATCGCGCACAGACGGGAATTAAATGTAAAATGTTGCACTTTTATCTCTCACACAGATGCGTCCACTGGGTACAGGCCATTGGATGGTGTAATAATATTGCCTGGAACGTGGGTCCACTGACGGCGCGCCAGTACCAGCTGGCTGTCGAGCGGTACGAATGGAATAAGCTGGAAAGCTACAAAAGTATCGTCCCGATGGTTCATCTGAGTTGGAATCTCGCCCGTAACATCAAGGTGTCGGACCCGAAAATGTTCGAATCGATTAAGTAAGTAGTAGACAAAAGAATCCTCGTTATGAGTAAACTTTCTGACTTTCTATGATGAATCAAAACAAAAAATAACTTTCGTTCTACTTAATCAATTTGGTGTAGAGAAACTGTTATTACTGAATTATTTTTGCATTCATACATTACGCTTGGTAATACTTGAGGATTTGTATTAAACGAATGTTTATATTTGCTTTCTTCTCTTATAGAACCTGCCTAATGCAAACGATGAAACACTGTATGCAGGTATTGGAGTATGTAAAATCACTCAACATAGAAGTTCGGTTTCATGGTCGCGGTAAAAATGAAGCTTCCCACTACTGCGGACAATGTGAGGTAAGTTTGCGGTTCCAAACTGATGTTAGGAAGGTTATGCATCACACATGGGATTGACACGTTCCAGGTGAACCCACTAGTTTGGGATGTTGCCGGAAGGTTCAATTTCTTCTGGTGCTAGAGTAATGTTTTAGCTTTCATAGGCGTTCCTTTCCTATCGCACAATTATCGTAGGATTAGGGTGCAAGAAATCCCAACATTTTGACAAAAAAGGTAGAATAGATTCTCTATTCATTCGTTCATTATGACTTTTATTTTATTTTGGATAAATTTTGCACTAAAACTCTAGACACTTCGTTCATCCCGTTTAACAAAATAAAAAATCAAGTGTGAAGTCTACACTCTATCACTTATAGCATTCATTAGCTGCCAACGGATAAATGGAGAATCGATTCTACCCTATTACCATCATCTGTGTCGGTCTTTCACACGACGGTCCGATCCTCCATAGCAAGAACTTTGATTATCCGGCTGCGTAGTAAAAAAAGTCTAATACGTTCTGGCCACCATACAATAACAAAAGCCTACAGTTGTGTTGTAATTCACTATGATTTAATCATCCATCCGATATGTCTTCCTTCTTTCAGGTGGAAGTGTTCAATGTGCTGTTCATTCGCGAACAGGAAAAGCGTCACATCGTGCACTGTATGGGTTGTGCGCGTAAACAATCACCCGGTCTGCAGGGTTTCGTGTGTCTCGAAGAGTACACACTGGACGAGTTGATGCAGGTGTACGATGCGTTTGTGTTGCACACTCCACCTCCCCCACCGCCAATTGCAGCCGCAGTTCCAGCACAGTCTCCACAACATCAGCAACAGCCCGCATCATCGCCGGTAGGTAGTACCGGTGGTGGTTCGCAGATAAATGTAAGCTCCTCTACTGCCACTTCTACTGCCGCCGTTGCCGCCGCCGCATCGTGTTCATCGTCGTCCGCTTCTGCGATGGGTGCAGGAGTGGTCGGTGGCAACAGCACTGGTGGATCAGTGCCGGTGTCCTCTGTGGCTTCGTAAGCCATCGCGAGGGTATACGCCTTCACTTCTCTAATACTATCATCCCACAAGAGATGGGCACAGCAAATGCACTTCTCGGATAATTTTCGGCCCCACCAAATCCATTCAACACAAAGCGTGCGCCCTTTACAGACTCGCGACTGCAACGAAAGCTTGTTGCTTGGAGTGGAGGGGTGCACGCTTGTAACGATTGTGTAGCGTTGTTTTATTCGGTAAGTTTAGTTTTAATTTAGTTCAAATGTACGCAAATTGTGTATCCCCTGCATATATATATACATATAGTGGTTTGTGAAAAGTATAAAGAATTCAGCAATAGGATTTTAGTGAGGCACTAAGTTAAGAATGCCGCTAAAAAGTGGTCGTTAGGAAAGTAACGTTTGTGGATATCCACACTGAAAGGTAAACAATATTGCATATATAGAAAAGAAGGAAGGGGATGAATTGTATATCTACAGGGTTAGATTTTTTTGTTGTTTGATTTTCGAACCTCTAAAAGACTTTTAAAAATACTAAATTGCAAATTACGCTGTACGCTTGGTGCGCTGAAATGCGTTGCATTTCAACGCAAAGATAATTGAAAATCGCTGAACGTAAATGAAAACGAAAAAACCAACAAACCCATTTTATGAAAGTGATTGTACATATAACTAAAACAAAAACTCCTAATCCCGTTCAAGTGAGCTAATCGTCTGTCGAACGGTGTGTATGTGTTGCGTGTATCGGTTGGAATTGAATAATCTGACCTGCGACCAACACACTGGTTAGTGATAAGTCGTCAGTTAGATCAGGACACGAAACACATACATGCGCAAATATTCATCACAAAATGGGAGGAAAACTTTAGCCAAAATGCCTCTATTGGTAGCAAGAAAAAGGGATATGGTAGGGTGAGCGTGCAAAACGAGATTTTGAATATTTTCGTATGCTTAGGTTTATTATTGCAATTAATGAAAACCAACATCTTGCGTATAAATGGCAATATACATTTTTTAAAAACTGCAAGCCTTTTTTTAACGGAAGAAGAGAGCGAATGTTCAGAGCTATATGTATGTGTCTAGAGGTTAAGTAGTTAATTTATTTCGTCCCCAATTCGTTGTGCGCGCGCGCATGGTTTGTATGCGGATCTTCTTGGCAGAGATTTCATTAACTGCCATTTAATGTTTACTTTTATCTTATGATGTGTTCATGTAAAACCTTTCGCGTTCTGTTTTGTGCGGATGTGTTGACATGTGCAACTAAATGTACCGTACAAACCCAATTCCTTAAATTTTGGTGAGGTTTTTACTTAGTTTGTGGTGATGTGTATTATTTGTTGTGCTGTGGTGTCGATTAAATGATGAAATGATCATTTTCATCATCCTATGATCCTGGTTTTGTAGTCGATTTCATCAAACACACACACGCATGTAATATGTTTCGTTATCGGTTGCCTTCACGAATGAAACGAATAGTTTGTCCTAAACTGTACTCTCTCTGTCTGGTTTGGTAAACCCGTCTCGTATGTTTCACTCAGTGCGACAAGTAAATGTTTCGAGTTTTGGCTTTGTAACTGCCACTGTGTAAAGAGAAAGTGTAGCTTACCTCTCCTACCAAAGCAAACACCTCAGATGTAATAGTGAGTTTGTAAGACAAAATATAGTATTGTGCACAAATCAGTAAAGAAAGCAGTAATATTTTATACAACGTTTACGTCACTTGTTTCATTGCACATTGGGTAATGAACGGTATAATGAGGAACACAGAAATACATAAATCTTTCGATTGCAATACACAGGAAAACTTTAAGATACAGAAAAGATTAAATAAAACAAGAATTAATGAAAAAAAGAGAACAAATTAAACTCAGGTAAAATTGTTGGCAGAGCGGGAATAAGTAGTCCCTCCGCCTTTCAGCACATCAGGACGATAAACGCCTATTGTCATAGCTAATCGGTCCTCCGATTTCGTAATTCTACTCTCCTATGCTAGGGACACTTCAAGAGCCACGAAGACAACTGGCTCTTTGAACAGCGGACACGCATTGTAATATTTTGTACGACCACTTGCGTACGCAAATGTTCCATCTTCTATTTCAATTTTTACATGAATATCAATAGAAGAACGTAGAACACCTCCACCCAGAATGCGACCAAGTAGTGATTGGAAAGATGGCAGTCGGACAGAGGGGGAATACCATTGAGTTGTGGTGTATAAAAGGAACGAAATTGTAGCGAATAATTGTAAACAGCACAGCGCAACTGATAAGTTAACATTTTTGATAACTCACTTATAAAGCAACGCAGCAAAAGAAGGGAGTAGCGGTTGGATTTTGTGGAAGAGCGTTCATGTTGGGAGAGACCAGCCCCGCGGTAGCGAGTTTTAGAATTACGAATTTTGAAGCATACGGATACGGATAAGGATATATTCAAGATTCTATATTTTGGAAGAGGAAGCATATCTGAAGGAAATAGGTTTGTGCGATGCGGAACGAACGAATGTTTCCGCGTACGACTGAGTGCCTAACGAATGCGGGCCGACCAGAATGTTGAAGTTGATTAATCTTGGTCCTATTTACTGCTCGTTTGGCTCAACATTATTGATCTGCTCTAGTTTCCTTTGTTCGCTATTCAGTCCGATTGATCTGTCATAATTTTCACTGTACTATGTGTGATTCCTTCCATATAAGTAGGTCAGTGAGAGCTTTGCTGTTCTTTTTACGGACAATTACTGCATCTCTTTCCTCTTTCCTGTAAAGATGGCCCATACGGGGGAGTGTATTATATTGTGTAAGGAGTTCGTTTTAGTTCGATGAGTTAGAGTTAGGTTAGGAGGTTCACCTATCACTTGATGATGATGGGTCAGCCTTACGACTCTTAGATGATCTCAGCAGCAGCAGGGACATACGAACAGCAGCAACCTAACGGAAATGATGGTATGCGTACTCACTGTTCTTTGGTTTTGGTTCTGCGATTCTGCTTGGCGCGCTATATATAGGACATTACATCTTCTCTCTCTATTATATCACGTCCAAGAGGGGGTTGTAGTGCTATAATCAACACCAAAGTGGGTGATCGTTACAAAACAACGTTGTGTTGTCGTCAGTCTGCAATGATGTTACCCAAGACGTCTTTCATGTATAGTTTAATTGTTTCCTTACGTCATTGTGCATCTGGAAAGCATGGGAAAGGAAAAGTGTTCGACTTAACCTATTTGCATACACTTTGTAGTTGGTATGAGATAGGAAGGGCAGTAAGATTTTAAAGTTTTTGGCAGATTCGGATGCTTAGTTCTATTTTGAGCGTTTGTTGTCCAGGTTGTAAGCTACGTGCACACACACACACAAACCTGACGCATCAGTTCAACGATCACAAATGTACATACAATCAATTTGGTGCTTGCAGAATTAATTCCCTCTTATATTCATTGTTGCCCAGTATCTGGTTCGTTTATTTTATTTTTGATTAAATAATCTTTAAGATGTTTTTCTTTCCGGTTATGTATTGAAGAGAAAAGAATAAGGACAATTGCACATTTTAAGTAACAGGATAAATGATATAGTAAAGATAGATCCGTAACTTGTGCGGTGCATGCATACAATATTCCGCGTATTAGGAAAGGAGGTCTATAGTTACACCAGAACAACCCAAAAAACGTTTGTACATTGTTTAAAACTACGTGTGAAAAGAGCTATATTTTGTGTGGCATTCAGCCCCCTCAACATCGTCAAACCGTGTTTTTGAGGTTGATCCACACAAGAAAACCCCACCTTCATGTGCGATTAGTCATATGAACGTGCACAAGCAATCGGAACGTTAGCGCAGAAATGGAGTACTTTTCTTATTTTTAAGAGGATATAAGGGTAGATGTTCCAAGAAACTGGCGTCAACATGAGTAGTTATCATTAGTATCAGAGCTAATACTGCTATTGCTCCAATATGCTTCATCAATGGAGCAGAAGAAGATGTAAGATAGCGGTAGAAATCCCGATTAGTTCTCTCGTTTAGATACAGGCACATAAACCATTCTACGATCGAAACCCAGGGGATGCTTGTGGATATTTACATTCTTTTACTTCTAGCGGTGAACAGCTTTTCTTCATACCTCTTCCGGTAACAACTATAAAACCGTGTTTCGAAGCGAACCACGCAAGACGATCATGAGCCCGTAATAGTGAGCGGAATAGTGGAAGCTGTTTCGAACTTCATTTTGAGCTCTGATACTCTTTGTATGTTTCTTTCATCTTATCTATATCCCTGTACCATTTTTAAGCACTTCGCGGAACCCTTTCGGGTTAACACCGTGAGGATTCGAAGGAAAATACGTATCGAGAAAGATGGATGGATTCGTTTCCTGTGTTTCCGATAGGAAGTATAGATGAAGCCATCACACATCCTCCCCCCCCATTTTCAGAACATATACAACCACGAAGGATGTACGACAATGAGATGATCGTCAGATTTCGGTATCATTTGTATTTCGATCATTGTTTATGATGCCTTACCACGCGCAACATTTGCCAATGTTTGCAATTGCTTGCAAAGAATGATAATACTCTTTTAGCAACAACTCATTTCATTTAATTATCAAAATTTTCATTCCAACATATACAAGAGCAATCTTTCCCGGACGACATCTGTGAGGTTTCCCCCATTTAAATTTCCCTTTAACAAAAACACCGATATACGTTTGGTTTTACTTTATACAATAGAATAAGCCGAAGATAGTACAGTCATGGAACAGAGAGGTAAAGATATGAGTGCGTAGGAAAAGGCCTTACGTTTCGCAGTTTTGATACGGATGAGTGATTGTTCAATCCTCTAAGTATAAAAGATAAAGAAGGAAAGCTATTGACAGTGTACTCGCTCTCTCGATGTTTATACCAGGCCGTCGCCGGCGTCGGTCGTTTTGATTTGGGATACGAATGATCTACTCTGTTGCGTATGTGTGCAAATGTTCTGCAATTTAATGGGATTGTAATTGGGACTAATTGGTTTTTTTAAAGTAATTGACAACATAAGTTACACCATGGCGCAAGCTAAAAGAAAATGTGTAAACTGTACAAAGTGAACAAAGGATAAAATAGAATTCCGCAAAAATTGCAAAATATATGGAATGAACCAGTAGATCACTGCCATTTTGTACCAGGACACGCGAACTAATGGCACTGTGTGGGCGGTTAATGTGCACGGGAAAGTGTGTTGGGTGTGTATGTGTGCGTGGAGAAATTGGACATAAAATCCATGCTCCCAGCATATTCGCCCACATGTTCTTCTTGCCTTTTACTTCCCGCTAGTGTGTGACCACTAGTTCCCGTGTGTTTTTGGTCAAAGAGTAATCAATCGTGTATGAACGAGAATGAGAGAAAAGGAGAGTGTGCGAGAGTGATGTGGAAGGATTGTACAGCAATTAGTAAGGAATATTGATCAGGAAATTAGATTAGAGTTTTTGTTATCAGCAAGATTTGAAAGGAAGAGAGAGAGACAGAGAGAGGTTGTAAGGTTTGAATGAATGGTGCTGAATGGTAATAAATGAATACAGGTTTATTGAATGCGTTTGTCAGAAAACGGATGGAAGATTAAGGCTTTCCCCGTTTGCCGTTTGATAGTATGTTTGTGTACAAATAGAATTGTGGTCAGCGAAGGATTAGAATTAGGATATCAGCGTACAAGATAGGCTTGGGTAGAGTGGAAAGAGAGAAGCACCAGGACTCTGGAAGGGATATAAATCGGCAAGAATCCGCAGCTCGCATGAGCTCTTGACTTGAAATGTATAAAGTAAAACAATTTAATCCGAATCTATTTTCTGATCTTTTCCTTGTACACGCGAACACGATTCATTTTCTGCTCGGATTACAACCGGTGTTGATAACGTGACGCGTGTGTGGTGTTATCTTGGACGAAGGAGTAAATAGTAACCGTGTGTTTTTCCTAACCAATTGGCAATTACACTTACCTCCGCTACATTCGCTACACATATATTCGCTTACACCTACCCAATTGGCTGCTCCTTTTCATGACGTGGGGAAAAACATTAACGGGACGTTTCCACACCTTATCACCAATGCCAATCGACCCTTCACAAGAAATCGGACGCAAACTGTAAAAGTAAAAAAGGTGCTAAAGTATTATGCTCATCCACCTACACTCCTAAAAAGAATTGGCTTACCATCTGAAATAAGTAATATAATGGACAATTTAAAATGCAATGAACGTGTCAGTGGAGCTCTTGGGTGAAAGTTGCGCAGTACCGCAGAAGAAGTACAGTTGAAACATACATGTCTTTCAAAGGAGAGTAGAGAACGGTTGAAATAAAAAAAGGTCCATAGGAGATCACATTGAACAACACTCACATAAGAACATTCAATTATATGACACTTGAAACATACAATACTATTACAAAAAGATTGATTTGCAAGTTTCATTCTGTTTTTGTTTTCTTACAAAACGTTTTGATTTTAGAACGATGACTTTTTTGAAAACATATAAAACAATACTTCGAATATATAACAGAGAGAGCGAAGGGGAATACATAAAAAAAGTGCTGGGTAGCGAAATATGATAAAAATAATGAAAAATTACCTCAAAATGCCGGAACGGAAGAGAGATAGAGAAAAAAAAAACATAAACGCAAAATACGTTCATCACTCCACAGTTCAGGAACAAAACACAAATATACGTACGTATATAAGTATACTCTACCAGCGTTTAGAAATTATGATGCTTTGCTACAGTGTTAGCAAAGCGAATGAACAAAACTTTATTGTACTTTAAAAACTCTAACATACGAACACAGAATCAGAAAGTTGTGAAAGTTGCAAATCAATTATCGACTAAGACGTTCCGTGTGCTTGATGGCGCGGAGCTTTCTTCTTATAAAAACACGTACGGAAAAGAACTT
>AXCM01001146.1:0-45005 GCA_000473375.1 Anopheles culicifacies
AGTGTAGTCAACATGTTGCTGCTTCTGGTGGAGGCTAGTCTAGCAGAGAGCATCGCAGTCGAGAAAAGACGAACAAAAAAGTTCACCTCGGAACAGTCGTTGATAGAAAAGTCATCACAAAAGCCAAAATAACAAAGGATTAATTTCTTCAATAAGAAAATCGCAATACGTGTGTGGATATGTGTGTGTGTGTGTGTGTGTTTGCAATGCAAAGCACCATTCCTTGCCAAGATGGAGGACTGAAAGCAATACCTTAAAAAAATAGTGTGAAGTACGCTACTTTACTCCAAGCCTTTCTCTTAGTGTAGGGATTAGCTACTGGTCAAACAAGTCAAGTCTGCAGTACAACGTATCTGGCGATAGCGGTAACGGCTGATATAGACGCTGAAAATGTGTGCAATGTATGTATTTGTCGTTTGATGTGTTTCCATGCAATTGAAATAGAAAAACGATGCGTATTTTGTTGCTGGGCTTAACCCTGCTAGACCCACTTACCTAACGGACAATGGGTTTCGGTCCCATAATTGAAGAGAGCTTTCTGGTCTCCAGAGCAACCGAACCGGCTCGAGTTAGGCAGAGCTAGTGAAAGGGATTTACACTGTGAAGGAAAGCTGGTTATGGTTTGCAAAAAAAAAGAAAAAATGTTCGCTTTAACCAGCAAAGACCTGCCGAGTGTCAAAGTTTTTTTTTATTATTTGGCTGTCCACAAATCATGTCAACTGGGAAAAATGAATGCGCTCACTTCAACAACCGTTTCTAGCGCTGTGAACTTTTTCTTCGAATACCAAGTTCCAGCTTATCGTAGCTGGTTGCTGGTGACGAAATGCGTCAACTACGGTACCTTGGTAACGGAAGGTTAGCCAGACTAACCCACTCTATGTTAGATTGACATTCCTTGGGGTACCAGCACTTGTGGAATCGTTTGAGCATGACCAAAACTTCTAGCAAGCATGTATCTCCACTGGTTAGAGTGTAGTTACCATTTTCAGAGCATCGTACTATTTCTTCGACATTGGAAAATTCACAATCTCGGTGTTTCAACACGCATAGAGTACCTGAATTCCCATTCACCGGCCTAGATCTTGGTACCTGTAATGATTCGAACACTAATCTAGATCGATGTTTATGTTACCCAACGATGAAGATGATGATGATGTGGGCGGATACGTATGATAAGATGGTTAGAAGCAGGTGAAACACAGAAAGCATAGAGCAGAGTGGAAATAATGTGACCGGAAAAGTGCGTAGTTTTTTTTAATAGAAACACTCTGCGCAGTGCAGATGTAGCTTCGATTCTAAATGGATGCTAAATGCGATGTTGCAGTTAATGTGATCTAGCCGTACGAGAATTTGGGCGTCGTGTTTTTACTGCTTACCGCTTGGAGAGTGGCCCAAGTTTATTGAATAGTACTAACGTTTTACGTCGCTGAACTAAATGCGTGAACCTTTTCCGCATTTACGTCGGTAAATAAAATGCACAGCATCTTTCGAGTGATTTGGTGATTTTAGGGTGAAGAATTCGTCATAGCATCAGACGGTTTTGTGATTGTGATGTGTTTGAAATTTTATTTTCGAAACTCGCTCACCCGAATGTTTCGGTTCTTTTCGATTGGGGTCGTTGCAGGAAGATGCGGTAGAATGGCAGTAAGAATCCCTGACTCGGCTCGTAATTTATACCTGTCCATCATCCACAAATGGCACATCAGACCCAACCCAATCAAAAATCGTCATTCGAGGAAAAGCATCATCCACATCTTCAGTCCAATTCAAGCAGTACCGGGTTCGAAGTTGCCGGTGCTCAAACGATGAAGTACTATTCCGGTGTACACGGTTTATAGAGCTGTGTTTAATATTGAATCATCCGTTTCCTTTGAGGAAGTTATTGAGGCAAGACGTGTTTCAAGCGAATAGGCTAGATATGGCGTATAACAAAATTTCGTACGAACGGTGAAGGGAGTAAAGTAAAGTAATGGCATTTGCATATGTACAGGCAAATGCTATACTTTCAACAGTACTTCTAAGTTCAATTCCTAAACTGCACCTTTGCTAGTAGGTGTTAAATGTAATCTTTTAAACAAATTTTAATTCCAACTTTTGAAAACAGCCGAAGTTACCGGGAATGTAAACACACAGTGGTTTATTATTGCTTCGAGTGTTTTATGAAGTGTGTATTTTTTGCCTATCAAAACGATGAAGCATACTTTTAAACTCAAACCAGCCGCACTGTTTTAGAGCGTTCAGTAGAATTCTATGGTTCGTTCGAATCTTACCAAAGTTTATTCCTTGATTGGAACGACAGATGTGTATATATTACAAGCAGCGAGTAAGGAATCACAGCGATAGCATCAATATTGGTGTTGGCGAACAAATCGCAAATTGATTTTCTTTATTTAAAGCCAACAAACGCACTTCTGGCCCCGGCCACGCTCCGCTTTTCCCTGTTGGCCAGAACACAAAATTAGGTAAGCGTTTCGGATGAGGTGAACTGTGCTGGGAAAATATTTCCTCGAGCATTAAACGCAAGCATTATGCTTTCCGCATGAACTTCCTTCAAGCGAGCGCGCGCGCGACGAGTACGAGTGCTTTAAATTTTGTGCCAGTCTTACGGCGCGGGTGGAACAGTCGAGTGGCATAAATTTAACTCCCATTCTCGGTGTTTTCCCAGAAGTGGCGTATGTTTTTCTTCTACCTCTACCTGCCTTCCCGGGTTCGATGCTGTTCTTGATGCCGATGGGTCTGGTGCTTGTTGCCTGTCGGTATGGTGTAGGAGAATCACCTTCTCTGTTGACGCCATAGCGAGATGTTTTTTCATTTATTTTTTTAGTGTCGATTCTACAAACAGTTGGCAATGACACTGTACCCATGCTTGCTTACTGCCAGCAGTATACAAGGATGTACAGAGAATGGGGGAAAAAAATAGCAGCTCCACACCTGTACCGGTGATCTATGTTGAAGAACGCTGGAGTCGTAATCTTGGAAGGGGCGGGTCGAGCCAATGTGGAATATTAGACAGAGCAGAGGGAAGACAGTGAAAACGATTTCCTGTCACCTTTGATTATGCAATGTTTGAAGAAAATTAAAAAGCAACAGAAGCTTCGTTACGCTTTCCATCCGCTACGATCCGCGCTGACGGTTACAAGTGGAGTGGTTCTTGAGCCTACGTGAGACGCTCTTCTCAATCGGGATGCACGATGTCTTGGCTTGAATTGGTTAGGCGTGAGACACGGCAACACATGACTATCTCACTTAAACTGTGACGGGCACTTCAGTTGTCATCAGTTTCATTTGTGTGGCACCAAGGAGATGCTGTTGGCGCTACTGTAGAATGGAAGGCCCCAAAAATCATCATCATCCTTCAACAATCTCCACAATCATGCATTTTTTGACTCCCTTCTACTTGTTTCATGAAATGGGAAAGATTTCCTTAACCAAGCCTAGCATGACAGCCTCCCTTGGGAGTTCTGAAGAATGATATTATCGCGTGCATTTTATGTACCTTCCGGAGAATTGCGTTACTTGCCTATTTTTTCTTGCTGAGGAAAAATGGGCTTGTTAGTGGCGACGGCGAAAACATCAACGCCTTCATGGTGTGGTATCAATAATGCCGGCTGCCGCTGAGATGATGGATTTTTCATTCTTTACCGACTGTGAAGGAAATTCTTATAAGATGGAAATTTAAACCTTCCACGCAGCTCGCAGTGCTGTTGCTGGAAGGGTATAAAACTCGACCGGTTTTATTTCGAAGCACTTTGCACCCTTTTAATGACCGAACATTGAAGTTCATTGTTATTTGTGCAAAAGCTTGAAATAAACACAAACTGAAAAATAATTTGCATAAAATCTGCAACCACACTCGGAGAAAAAGTGACAGAGTCCCCGCAAACCCCGCAAGGTCAGGCAAAACCTCGAGGCGACGAAATAATTCTCGCTTGATGTTCGAGTCCAATTCTAAAGTGGCCAGTATTCGGGAGTAGCTACAGCAACATCGTTCGTCCGTTGTGTACTGGGGTATAAGCTTGGGCAAATAAGAAAACAAAACAAATATGCCGAGAACGTATCTCACCAATTACCTTTTGCGGCATTCGTTTTTTTTTTTTTTTGCCCGGGGAAAGCAATCATACCCATCGTCCAATCCTATCTGGTTAGCTCTCTGGTTGTCGGTCTCTGGTGACTCGATGCTCAGGACCCCAAACCCAAACGTCATCATTCTGACACTCCTCCCACAGTGGTCGCTCACTCTTGCGTTGCGTCCGTTTGCCAGTGCGCCTGCTCGGAATCATCACCGTGGAATGTGTCAAACAAAACAAGACAGACACTGGCAGAGGAATAACCTTTTTGCGTAAAATTTTCACCGAAAGCAAGCCTCCCTTCCTCTTTTGGGCTTTGGGTGGTTGATAGGCCTTCGTGCTTGTAGTCCTTTGGAAGCACACCGGTTTCATCCAGCTAATGTGAACCTCGCGCCGGAATACACTTTGGGCGAATACACGTTATGCCCGGGCGGTGAAAAGTTACTAGGTACAATACTCCTTTCACCTGCACCATTCTTACTTCCAAGTACAGGCGTTGGCTTTTGATTTGTCCTCGAGAGCCTCTTCCATCTTCCGTTCGCGTCATTACGGCCCAGCTCTAGTGCCTCGGTTTGTTATTGTCCTTCCTATTTGCTCTCCTTGTGGAAGCATCTAAGAACGCCGCCGTTGTATGAAGCACAGTGCTTATTGACGGAATGTGGGGTCCACGAATACTGGAGGCGTCAGCGTGAGTGGTAAACGTCAGCATTCAAGGGATAAAGGATGCGTATTTTTATTCGGCACCGGGATCGGAGGTGTCCCTTTTTTGGGAGGAAGACCGTCAGCTTTAACGCATTCATCCAGCCGTTTCCGTGAACCAGCGGCACCAAAGCTCGCTGCTGGTGTCATTGGAATGAAGTAAAAATGCTCAAACACAAACCAGCTCCCCGCACGTCGGTGCCAATTCCCCCATGGGGAAGTAGAAAGATAAACGTCAGTAACTGTATTATTTATCGCTTTTTTCCTGTGCAACGCTCGCGCGTTTAAGAGGAACACTGCAGAGTACACTACGGCGGTTTCACGTATCCCAAAAAAAAATTGCCAATTCAAAGAGAGAATGTGCAGAACCGCCGCATAACACACAGCACAAGCCCCAGTAAGAGCAGCGTCGATGCCGTGGCTGAAAGGTGGTAAGGATGTTCTTAAAGCACAAAACTTCCATCGTTTCCGAGATGGCTGGACGAGGAAAGCTTTAGAGGTTAAATTGAAACTCAAAAGCAACGGGTCCCCTAACGTTCGGAACTCCAACGAAGTGTGGCTGAAAATCCAAACCGAGCATTCACATTTGTGTTCCGGTGTATATGTGTGTGTGCGTGTGTATGTGGCTGTGTCTAACAACCAGGCAGTTAAACGGAACCTTCAGATTTTCCTTCGAGACGTGCTGAAGGAAGAAAATGAATCCTCTGCACAGCGGCGGATCGCAAACATCACAGGCGAGTGTTGGTACAACGGAAATACGCAAGTGGTACGAAGGTGCATACCGGGGGTGTAGTGTTTTGGGAATTATGCGGTATGTCATTCGCCGTATGCGACCCATTGAGAAGGAAAATGTGTTCTGTTGTGGGAAAAATTAAGCACCGAAATGTGCGAAATAACGTGGCAATTACGTTAGAATGATTTACCATCGATAGCGTGTTCCGGTGTTGGCGAATGAAGCGCACAGTTGTCTGTGGGGCGTATAATTTGTCGAAGATAGCTTCATAATTTGGCAGTTGATTAGTTAACGCCGTTTCCAGCAGCTGCAGCTGCACAGAAAAAATAACTGATGGTAACGTAGAGAAAAATTATATTCTAAACATTTATTACATATTGTATATTGTACTTAGCCAGTGTATTCTAAAAACGAGAATCATGGATTGAAAGATTATTGAACATGTGCCAATGCATATTTGGAATTATTTAGGATAACATGTTTTCAATGGAGCAAATGGGCAGGACCGAAGTTCAAATCTCATTCGGGCCGTTCCGCCGAACGTGAGACGGAAGCCAGAAGTGGCACCTCCGGAGATTGCAGTGCCATAAAAGAAGAAAAAGGAATTTTCAATGGAATGTAAACATAATTGTATTCCCCATACGGCCAGATGATGCCATTTGCATCAAGTTAAGTGCTTTCCGTGGTGAACACAAACCAGTCAGGTGCGAATCGGATAGGAAAAAGCATAATCCGCAACCATAATCCGATTGCAAAACCAGAAACCATCGATACATTCTATCGAATTGTATTGAGAACCGCCTATTAGCAAAACGAGGGTGCTCGGAAAATCGATCAGAGAAAAACCCTTACATGGATACACTTATCGTTGGAGTAAAAATCCAGAAGAACAAAAACTGAAGAAAGAAGGAAAAAAGATAACCTTCTTGTACGTATTGCTGTGCGTCGCTGAAGAGGAATGAGAACATTCATCAATACCTGAAAATCGGCTACTGCTCGCCGCCAGCAGGTGGAGTAAACGTCATGAAAGAGGAAAGGATACGCATTGACATGTGAATCTGATTGCCTACCGTGACGAGTGAGGGCTGTACAAGATATGCCAGTCAAAGCTAATCGTGGTACGGTACAGCCTCCGAAACTGAGGCTGATGCTTCAGAAAATCCCTACTGTAGCGTATAACCAGCGTATATGATATTAGCAATCTACGAGGGTGTGCCGTATGCAATGGCTCTGTCTTTGCCTTACCGTAGGCAGTCGCATTTCGTAGCAACAAGCTTTGAAAAGAAGCATCCTCTAAAGGACATGATGTTGTATGTATCCGTGTGTATGTGTATGCATCCGTGAGCAATTGCGGAAGAAGCTGTTTACGAAAACATTTTGCTTTACCGATAATCCGGATTATCTTTATTGAAATTTATCGTTATTTGTGCATGACATAATTTCCTCGCTTCGTTTGTACACGACGCACCGCCTATCGGCTGTCTGCCTGGTTTTGTGCGGTTTCTTATGGAGCATCTCAGCAGCAAAACCTAAGATCGATGCCGTCGAAATGAAACAGAAGGAAAGTTTGCAGGCAGTATCAAGATGCCCCGAACGTTTGTAAGTCTTACGCTTTCTGGCTTTTGTTTGTTTAGACAGAGGATCTGCGGCCCCCGAGGCATGTCAATTCCACGGCGGGAGCAGAGGTGTAGATTTAAGGATTTGCGAGTGTTTTAATATTCGATAAGGCCGGTGCTCAATCGATCAAGAGTTGTTACGCGCGAATACATTTTCTCCCTATTCGACATGTAAGGATGCAGCTATTGATGTATGTGTCTTCCTGCTGGAAGTGCTGACCAATTCACACACTCGTACGCAAGATATTAAAGCTTCGGGTTGTGACTGGTCGTGACGCACTATAACAAAGGTCAGCAGAGAGTGCAATGCAAAGGAATTAGTTGCATCCTGCTAGACACCTCAGGTTGCAAACTTCGCTGCAGGGTACATAAATCAATTTAAGAACAATGAAATAGATTATTTGTGCCGCATGTATAAAACCCATCGACTATTTCTTCTACCGGTGACCAATCACCCACCGTAAGACTATTCATTATTTGTCCACTCATCCGTGAATAATCATGCTCATAAAGCAAATATCTCTTCTCATTCATGAAAGATAAATTTGGTTTACGGTTGCATAGTCACAGTTCATTTCCTGAAAGCATCACTGGCTCGAATCTGACGGTTAGCGGATGTAACAGTGCGAGTGCATGGCTTGTACATTCGCAAGGAATCCCGCTATTTCGGCTGTGATCGATATTAAACCGCTCGAAGGCCAGACAACAAATCTGTCGTGCTGTTAAGGCTCTAGCTAACATGTTGGGGATGTTACAGACTTTAGAGGTTCATTGAATGATTGTGTTGAGAATTTTGGTGGCTGATTTTTTGTCCCTCATCTGTCTTTCAACGACATAAGCTTTATCCCTGAAGAAAAATTCAAGCCAAGCTACCAATTTCCAAGTCACGTGATTCGGGTACTGTTATGGTCGCTCGAATATTGTGAACTGCACTTTATGTTGCTGTATATTTTGTTCATGCGAGGGAGATTCGTGTTCAAAAATACCACAGAAATTAAAAAAAGAAGAAGCACAACGAGGCCGGGGTGTATAACAGCCACCCAGCCGTGTAAGGTGAGGATACGAAACGGTCAGCGACTGTGTACATAGATAGTGCGCTAGTTATACTGTAAATGGTTTATGGCCATGTGGTGCAGTGGAATACATGTACCGTGCCGTTATGCGATGCTTGTCGTGTACTGTTGGTCTAGGAATCTTTTAGCAAAGGATTCACGAACTAAACACAACCTCAAGAGAAGGTTTGATGGCGCCACCGAATGGCGAGGGCAATAAAGCCGGGTAATGCAAGAATTTCAACGAAACCTATTAGGGTGGTTTTTTGCTCTCTGGTCGTTTGTCTCACCCGGAAACGAGATACTAGTCGATTTCCTTGGAGGTATAAAACCGATTGAAAACGGCTTCCGGTGCATTTACAGATATTTATGGCTCAACATGATTTAGCATGGTAAATCATACCCGTCTAAACGAAACCTTTTTTAATGGTAGCATGGAGGCAAAAGTACAGGCTGTTTAACTCGTTGGAGGATACTTGTGATTTTGCTACTGCGTTGATTGGATGCATTAGTAAATTAACGATACCGTCTTCAAGTTGTAATCACTTTTTCGTCACAGTTGACGTGACGCACAGGAAACGGTTGGCATTCGGTCTATCACAAAAATGGCGTTAGGTGAGAAAGAGCGTCAAGGAAAAGTACAAACTGTTACTCTAAAAATCACTACATTCACCAAACACGTCGCTTCCTTGCAAGTTTGGCTGTTTTCCTGCTTGAAGCATCATAAAGATGTCCGTTTTCATTACTTTCTAGTGAACAAAGCAATATGAAGTGAAGTGCTAGTGATCGTAAAAAATGAAATAAAAAGCTGCTGTATTACAAAAGTGTTCCTTTGCGAAGATGACCGTCAATCGATGTTGCCGCTGCTGCTGGCGTAAAAATGATCTTCATGTACAGTGTGCGTTAGAGGAAGTGTTGGTTAGAGGTGACAATCCCGGTCAACGCTGTGATTGCCAACCACGATCGTGAACAGCGTCTAAGGTCCGGTTCGATAAAGCAACGAGAATTGTAAACGATGCCAGAAACATCAAGCTCTAAGTGACACCGTGTCGCAAACTGCGTTCTTTTCACAGCTCTAGCAGCTATTGAAGTATGTTCACGTTGGCAACGCATGACACGATGAAGATACGGTGTACGGTACGTGAAATTCGAGTGTAATTAGTGAGCTTACACGAAATACGTAATGTTTTTTTCTTCGTTGTCGTTCAATCCGGAAGAACGCCATACATGACTGGCATGTTGGAGTAACAGCAGACTAAACTCCGTTTGTAGCAGCGTATGCAACTTGACGATTCTGTGTGCTGCTATACGCTGAAAGTGATTCCATCACAACTAGCGGGGGTTGGATTCGAAGTGAACGAGCATTTTTTTGTTTCTCTCTGATAGCTGCTAAACGAGCAGAACCACATGAAACCGCGCAGCTACGATACTTTCGCTGAATTGCGTGTGGGTGTGTGTGCATCTTACAATTGCACTCTGTCCACGGCATGTGAATAACTTGCAACGGAGCTAAAACACAAAACAGAAAGCTACATGTCATGCTGGTGCTGAGAGTTCTCGTCGTAAGTTCTCGCATCCTTTCATCCTCAGTGACGCATTAACACACGACAGCCCCAAACCTAACAGAAGACATCGGCCGTGTTACGAAAGGATGCAAATAAATGAAAAGATGAATAATAAATGAGACAACACCACGCGGATGAATGAATGACCGCGTAATGGCGGCCGTGCACTGTACAATTCAATGCTTATGGTAGCTGCTACCCATACTATCCAAAGAAAAATGAAGCTAACAGTATGGCAAATTGTGGTACGAAGCAGAGGCGGCTGTGATGGCGTAAAAGAGCAAAATGTGGTAGTTGCAAATGGAGCTAAAGAACGGTTATTGTTTTCGGTGGTGCCCTGCATATGAATAAGGTCATTTGTGTGATGAAAGGTGAAAAATGAGTGTATCAAAAATGTGCTGTGTCTCGCGCCATGGAGCTTTATTCGGTCGGTATTTAGTGACAAGGGAGCAGCGCGTTGTGCTTCGAACGCACAGCGCAAGGTGAATCTGTTGTATTTTTTTTTTATCGCGGAATGTATTCTGATAACCGTATGACCGTGCTAGGCAAGGATCCTAATGCGGGGTAACGCAGTGTAAAGAGCCACTAGTTTGAAAAGTGAACATTTCATGCAACCCCACATGGTGACGCGTAAATCATTAAGCAGTAAAAAAAAATCAGTTAGTTATCATGTATTAGAACACAATTGATTTAACACATTGTGCAAACGGTGAGTGGAGCTAAACGTCGAGTGCAATCAAAGAGAAGTGGTTTGTGAGCGAAAGTGATCATCAAAAGTATGCGTTGTGTTCGTGATCAGTGCTTGAGTGTGAAATAGAAGAAAAAAAAAGTTTACCGATACTATCACAAATCGGTTGAGTGCGCTCAATAATCGATCATCAATGGTGCTGTAATGTAGTTTCGTTTGTTACGAAAATCGTACGTTCCAGTCGTGTCGTGTTATCAGTTTCGTGTCGTGCGAGTGAGCAGGGCAATAAAGAAAATAGTGTTGTTATTGAATCATTGTCAACCGTTACGCAATAATTGTTATTAGCGAGTTTGTGCTCAATTTGTAAGATTAGTAGATAAGTCAAAATCGTTCATCATAGGTCCATGTTCTCCTGAATGTATTCGAATCCTTCGTTCCACAACCATTCCTTAGTGTTAAGGTAGATTGATGCAATCTTTTAGCTCAACAACAAAACATCCCAATCGTTACTCCAATCGAGGGCTACATTTTACAGTATCCGTACGTGATCTCACACTTCTTAAGGTTCCTGAGACTGATATCCGAAAAACAGGAATAGCACGTTGAACACTCGATAAGGTCTTAAACACTTGCAAAGGTCTTGATGCGCTGTTCACAGGTAACATATGAGCAGTAAGCTTAAATATTGTTGTATTTTCTTGTATATTTTCATGAATCCCGTCCATCACTGCGTTTCATGCGAACGATTTTGTTGATTCGTTATGCTTCTCTCTTTCTCTCTTTCTCTCTTTAAATTTCGCTTAAATATTCAGGCTGATATTAATGAAGCGAAGATAAAAATAATTTCCTGAAACATACTTTGACTCGTCAACAAGTAATAATTAAAAACTAGAAAAAAAAATAGAAATAGCTTAACTAAATATTAGCCTGCATTGTAAATTGCAATAATTGCTGACCTACCGTCCCTGCGATACAATTAACCAAGAAAGAGAGAAAAGAATAGGGATATTCCACAACCGGCAATGGGGCTGTGGGTGGTCGAATCGACCGCAGCCTTACTGTTGGCAATAGTTGCCACACTTTTCCTACTGGCAGAGGTGCCGCAGATTGTGGTAGCATCACGTAAGTATTTCTATCTGATTTTCTGTAGTTCAGTAACAAGGTCGCAAAGAAAACGCAATCGAAGAAAGAAGAATGATCTATGCAAGTTAGAGTATCCTACGGAACAATTTTTGATGAATAATAAGACTACCTGCATGGTGAATCGACGCAAAGATTGATGACTTTTTCAAAATGGTTTTGCTAACGTTATGCAAAGAAATTAATTGGTTCGTGATGATTCGGCAAATGCTGTTTATAAATCAAACAAAATAAGAAATAAGAAGATAAAATTGAAATGTTTTAACCCTCTTTATTCATAAATAATTTTAGACTCTGAAGTTTTTCCTCCGTCCATAACGCCGCATCGTGCGAGGTTCTCGTCTTTTACGTTCGAGTGCCAACATGCAGTTTAATTGGATATATATCACTGGAACTCATATTTTACCAGATGTCGCTTCAACGTTGCGCACATCGCAATCGTCGCTTTCCACTAGTGTACAAGGACGACGAAAAAAAGCAAGAAGGAAAGTTCCCTAAAAGGGACCTTGTTATGGCGGTGGATGAAAAGAAAACATGTATTAAATTATTTATCCGGGTAAATGGCAGAATCAAACCGAAATGCATGATAGTTGTCGCGCTCTCGATTTTTTTCCTTTTTGGTTCAGCTCTCTTGTGTGTATTTTATTATACTGCGGCATGAGCATGTTTTGGAACGTTAAAAAAGATAAATTAAAAACCAAACAAAAAAAAAAAAGACGTGGTAACAGCTGCACGCGGCTATCGACAGAATTTGTTCATATGTGCATTTGATGCATGTGTTTCGAACGATTCATATTTATATGTGTATCGCCATAACGTCACTTATATCCGGTGCCACCGGTACTGAACATCGAAACGGAGGATAAACAGAAGCGAAGTTTGCAAAAAAAAAGTAAAAACAACTCACTGTAGTTGCATTGATCGCAGGTTCGACAACTGCCGGTTGCAACGGTGCTTCGTGTCGGTTCAAATCTATGTTGTTGCATCACAGCATCGATGAAAATTTCATCTATTTGAAAATACTTTTAACGCTTACAAACAATGCAAGCGGCCGTAGGACTGCAGTAACGGGAATGCCTTATTTCGGAAGCTACCGGCAGCCTCCGGACCTGCTGATGATTGGTTGTCACTTTGCATCCATTTTCGGTTTTCCTACGATGGTTGCAATGCTCGGCAGAACGCACCGCTTGGAGGTGAGGAAATGGATGTTCGTGATGGATATTATTTATGAATTCCTATTGACAGTAGCTGTTCAAATATTTATGCAAACGGTTAAATCATTGATAGCTTCCCGCGCCGACTGTGAAGAATAGAGTATAGAACGTTGTTCCATATCCATTCTCGCTCACGAGTGTGGGGATGTGTGTGTATGATTTTCTGTCCCGCCACACACCGTACAAAAAGCGCAGTCGAATATCTGGGCATGTGTGAATGTGGAAAATTGATTTACATAGCATTAGCAATTACAATTAGCAGCGGATGGAATGAATGGGCCGCAAACGCCATCGTCGTCGGATGCCTGGCCTCTCACCCTCACGACAGTCTCTCTTGACTGTTACTCACTCTTTATCACATCACATCCTTGGATCGCCTAGGCACAAAGCGTTGTCATTGTAGAATAGAAATTATTGGTCTCATTTTCATGTCCCGATTCGCTCCACGCTCGTGCTCCGAGTGTCCTTCCGGGTTGGGCTGATTGCGATCGGCTGTATTTGTTCCGCCCCGTTACGTTCCGTTCCATGCTGCGTTCAATTGCCAGCGGGCAAATGTCACTCGATGGGCATTCTCGAAGGGAGTAAAATATTGATTAGTTCATTGAGTCAGAAGTTTCGCCAACATGGGCCATCGCAACTGGTTAGTTCTGGGTCTCTTACCAGAGGAAGGCTCTATCAACCAGCCCTAATCAAGATGGGCACGAAGTAATCAATATCCTATTCAACTTTCCGCATTGACCCGTTTCAAGGTGCTGTAAAACAGAAGATGGAGCACCAGCGCGAAATGCGGGTATACAGAGATAGATATCTGCAGGCGGAAGAGTTTTCAACAGGGAACCGATGAGCCGCCCTATCATTGCCGTTATTGTAAGCAACTCAAATGCGCTGAAGTTGAACCTGTGTCGGTCGTTTGGCTTGAGGCATGGTGCCATGTTTAATGCTGGCCCGCTTCTCAGACACTGCACTCTGGAACTGCTCACGAGCAGTATGCTAACTTGAAAAGCGTCCTTCTTGGACGCCGTATAGTTTTGCCTTGTAAATAAAGACCTTCCAGGCTATAATTCAAAACAATTACCAAGCTCTCGGAAGAAATTAATAAAAAAGCATTGTTTACGGTTTCAAATTAACATACTGGCTAAGTGTTAGTGTTGTGGTCGTAATTGGAGGGTTAGGGGTCTGGAACGATGATATGGAATTTGTGTTGGTTTTCGTCGAAAATTCATTCCTCGTGGCTCTGTTTACTCAGCTTTGGTTTTGCATTGAGGTTAAATGTTTTGCTTTTGTATCGTAGCTGTCTGCCCTTTCGATATGTATTTCGCCTTTTTATCAACTAGCATAGGTTTTGTTTTATGGTTATTAGTCTTAATTCCAAGTTTTCTGCTACGCAGAAATTTTAAAACAATTTGGGCACTTGTATTTTTCTTCAGTTTAGTGCTGCATTTGTGAATAAGTTTTTGAATTTCAGTTAGCTGGAATTAATTATTTATGTTGAAAATTAATTTCAGTCGTATTTGGCAGAGCACTGCTATTGTTCAGCTAAAAAGCCTACACTTTTACTTACTAGTTCAATCCAAGAGCTGATGCAACGATGGTAGCTGTTTTGAAATGGCCATTGTTGTTTGTTAAAATGGCAGTGTTCGCGCTCACGCTACGGCAATATGGTGTTCAAAGTCAAATTGTGACGAGAGTTGGTAAAAGATTTCGTAGATTGGAGCTTTGGGAATTATGTTACGCAGGGAGTACCATGCCATAGCGCATACGAGTTGCTATAACAGGGCGTGTAATTGTACTAGCTCATGCATTTTCGTCTTAAGATATCCATAGTCGCCACTACGAAACGAACGGGCTTTCACGACTTTTTCAACGTCGGCCCTTGAAGCCTTTGAGGATTCCTCCTGTGTGTGACCAATGGCTTCGGGTGGAGTATATTTGTGGTGAATTAAGGAACCACAAGTCGGCATCCCCGCAATGGCGGAACAACAAGCGCTTACTTTGCATGATGATGAAGTACCCCCGGAATGTTGGACCGTTATACAAAAAAGGATCCCGGAATGGGTTGAGCACATTTTTTTGTCCACCCGAGCCCAAAAGACGAATTGCAAAGCAGTTTCATTCTCGCATGTGTTATACCCTACCCTTCCACGGTAGGAAGGAAGTGGAAAATTTCCAAACAACCAACTACACCAACCCATCATAATCATCATGCATATGTTAGCATAACGGACCGTTTCCCGTTGACCCCCGGGAATTCGATCGAGATTGTGCCCGGCAATTACCTAAAGACGACGACGATGTCGAGGACGGGAACGATGATGAATGGCAGACCGCGCAGACGTGGTAGTTGGGCGGTATGGTACGTAATGTAGGTGGAATTTATTCAACGCTGCAGTGACCCAGTGCTTGTGGCGGGAACTCGAGCTTGCAGGCGCAAACCAAATGAAGAATGGGCTCGCCAGTTGCTTAGTTTATAGCTTTGCTCAGTTTTGAAGGTAAACTAAGCAATAAAACGTCGGCGAGTGAAATATGAATCAGGGAACCAAAGAAATAAAACTCTTTAAAGCTATTTCCCGGAGTCGTGAAGTATCTATCACGAGGGCACTTGATAGGTTATGTTTGTATTGCTTTGGAAAATCGTCAGCCTGTTTTGAGAACCGTTTTTGAGAATTCTCTCTTTTATAGGCTTAATTTTTTCCTGGATACTTTTTTGTGAAACATTAACCAAATATATAAATGCCTTCTGCTATCACAAAAAAAGATCTGATGCACTGCTGCTATAGATTTTGTTTTTCATCAGGTGTTCGTCGATGGTAGGATGACAATCGAGATAAAATAAATTATTCCACCTTGATAAGAAAAGTTGTTTGCACATTTGTGATGATTCATTTTTGACAAATTTATTTTTGGGTCTTTCCTACCTTTTGCTTCCTTTTGGGAGGCTGTTCTGAAAAATTCGTTTGACAGCTTTATGAACGCGCATTGTTGGCGTTCACCCGGCTCCAGCTGCGATGTGTCGCATACGGCTCAGCATTGTGTGAGAGTATTTTTTGGAGCTGTGAAATGCCGTCAGAATTGCTTGCTAACGTTCACTGAAGACAAGCATGACGAGCGTCTTCATTAGGAAGTCTGCCTTCCTAGTGGCCATGGTGGAAAGTAGTAGTATGATTTTTGCTCCATTTGTGTAAGGATGTACTTTTCAGGATTGGGATTTTTTTCGTCATCTATTTTTTGTTCTAGAATGGCTCAGATCAAGCTGACGTGCCTGACTGTGCACTTTCGGATTTGTCTTAAATCGAAACAGCAGCACAAAACAAAAAGAGACAGAGTAGACTTTTTTCTCGCGATGTTCCATTCTCATTTTCAGGCGAATTGTCTTTTTTACCAGCATCACGGTACAGTGTGATGTTACATGTAGAAAACTAGCAATGTTTGTGCTTTAGTGGGCATTTGTTTCTCGGGCTGTGGATAGGAGCTGTGGCGTTTCTCCGAATGCCACTCGTTTATTTATGGTGGGCAAAATTTGTGCGATTGGTCCTTCTTCCCGAAATAGTAGTCATCTACTGATGAGGTACGGCCTTCTGCTTTCACTCGTACCGGGCACGGTTCGTATCAAGATGCAAACCAAGTTTATTCCCGTTGCACTTGCCACTCCAAGCTCTACAATCTCACCGTTGGTTTGGTTTGGATTTGCCTGCCTCGGTTTTGGTTTGTTCCGGCTAGTTGATGTTTGTGCCCGGTTGACTATTGCCTTCATCATCATTGAATTCATCACGGCGGTACCTTTCAAGCTCCTCAGCGAAGGTGAACATCAACCCACGAGAATCGACCGTTATACGGGTACATACAAAGTCGCAATCTGTTACATAATTTAGTGTGGTAACGCGAAGTCGCTAAAGGACGAGAGAAACTATTGCAGTGAAGTGAATTTGCCTTCGCTAGACCCATGTCCTGTTTTGCCCTGCCGCACGATTGTGTATACTACGGCGTGAGTCGCGATTCGCTATGCAAACCACCATGTCGTTGCCTTCAGGTCGAGTGTGTGACGATTACCGCTGTACTAGTACCACTTCGGAGGAGAGGAAATGATGACGCCTTTGCTGCACACGACGCTTGTCGATCAGTGGAAAGAAGTGACATCAAGCAGAAATGCACACTCTCCTAACCCAGCTCCGGTGAGGTATCTTCGTCACACTCACCACAACCACTGCTCCGTACCCTGGTTATCGGTGGAAAGATATGATGGCCAGAAGGGCAGATTGACCGAGAGCGTTTATTCCGGTCGTGTGGCAGCGATGGTTACTCAGAGATAAACGAGTGATCTTTGTGAATAAATTAGTACCTTCTCTTACAGCGCACGCTACATATTAGGTGCACCACATGTGACATTCTTTTGCAAAGCTGTGCGTATGAGGATGAATGGAATAAAAAAGCAGCAATCATTGCGGTGTGTGAGTTTGCATGTAGTTCCTCTACAAAACTGCCCTTGGATTGCATCTTCGTAGTAACAGGACCAAGCTGTGCCGAGGTTCCATTCCACATTCGTTGATATACTGTACACACATTCGCTTTCCTCATGTCCACTTCCTCTATTTGGACTGATGCGTTATTTGTTTGTGTATATCTAAACATGTTTGCATATGCATAAAGACAATGTTTTCATCCACGTGGTCCAACGCAAATAGGTACAGCATATCATTCAGAAGTTCGTATTTAATGCTATTGGTGTGTATGCTTTAGCTGGCGGAGTGAATACTCTCACCAGCTTGTAAAATCAACAAATTTCTGTTTGAATGCTCTAAATTGAGTGGTGAGCATGGTCAAGCAAAGCCAAACCAACTTTATAGACGTTGAGTTTCAGAATGCTTCACCATCTTCACGAATAAAAACTATGGCTCTAAAACATCGTCACTTTATCGATTGATCTTCGTACAAGCAATACTGAAATACATGAAATTACCTTAAAATATATTAGTTTTCGCTCTTCTCTTTCACCATCAGAAGCACCGTTAAACGCATGATACCTATCTCTCTTTTAAAAATCCATAAACTAATATATTAACGATGCATGATAGCGTCGTCGACATCACGTCTCTTATAAAATGTACCACTTCATTGCAAAAGTAGATACAACGAACGGCAAAAGTATTCTTCCCTTCTCGTAACGTGTACACGTTCGCGCGATCCATTGCGAGGCGGTGTTGTGTACAGTGCACGAACAAAACACCTACGAAAGTGCTCGTTGGTTTTTGAAGGGGTTTCCGTTACAGACAAATTTATTTCCATAAAATGAGGCTTGTTGTGTTGGTTTCGATAACATTATCATCATCATCATCATCATCATCTTCAGTGGCATCACAAACGGAAACACCACCATCAGCGTGATTGGTGGTAAGTGAAAAGTTTCAGTGCCCAAGAAATGATAAAACAATTGTAGTTAGTGGCCCTTGATGAAATAAAATAACTCCCTAATGTCTATAACCGTATTGTTAATGGATTCAAGTAAATGAACCAGGAAAGTTTAAAGAAAGTCAAGTCGCTAACGAACTAGAATACAGGAAAGACGAAATATATTAGGTAATTTTATATTTACAAAACTTTTTCACACATGATCATTATTCCTTGTACACTTTTAAAAAGAGGACTATATTTTTTTTCTTAAAGGTGTAAATGATTTTTTTAAGTGTACCAAATCTATACGAAGAAATTGTTCTCGTTCCGTTAACGCTGCTTTGCTGTTTTTGTTGTCTTGCCTTTGTCTTTACAGTGTTGTAACAACTGCATGCGTACAAAGGTGGTAATGTTGAATTTACTTGCAGCTTTTCCTTTATACCACAACGTATGGGTATGGCTTTTCAGATTCCATTGTGAAGCTTGATCGGTAGGCACATCATTGACTCTTGTAACACTGGCTACACTTTTGTGTCGAGGTTTCGCCCCGCTATTGATGCCATGGCTCTGTGCAACTTCTCATGAGAATAGTAATTCGCTTCAGGTTGCGGGTTTTCCGGTTTCTAGCGGAAACACCAAATATTGCCACGAAAGGCTAAAGCTCCATTGGTGGATAAATGGAAAGTACGTGAGAAAATTGGTAAATGATCCCGGGGTGCAATGCTTTCGCTAACACGGGTTGCAAATCTTTTGTTTGCGTTCAGATCGAATTGCATTCACTACAAAGCGCGGCACCAGAGGAGTAAGTCACATTATTGCTGTTGCATAGGTGGCTGCATCGTTTACCGCAAAACGAAACATCCTGACCGGCTAGTAGCGCTGTGTTGTGTTCGGAAACGTATGTAGCTACGGTGGGTGTTTGAGTACAACGTTCGCAACATGGTAAGCGTAATTGCAAACCGCCTCGTATAGGTGCTGCGATGGAACTCCGATAAATTTCGTGTTCGTCCGAGTGCAAGTAAGTAGAAGCTAGGAACGTATCGTAAACTTTTCTCCAAGCAAGCTCACGTTATTGCCATAATTCGATCCATTTAGAAATTATTTCTAAACACATCTACACGTAATTTTGTACAAAAAAATGGACTTGTAAACTACGTATCATACGTACCGTCCGTTTTTCTGATTAAAACAGAGTTTTTTTTTAATTTCGTTCATTTTGTTCATAATACGAACAAAATAGTTCATTGCATTTCTTTAAATTAAGACTTGATTTTCCCAGAAAAACCAGCACAACGATTCAAGATTCACAGTGAAGAATGAATAAAATCTTTGTGAATTGTCATTCAATCCTAGCTACCAGCAGCATGTTTTGAAATGCAATTAAATCATAGCTAACCTTTTTTCGGGTAGTATGAGGTATTAACCTTTTCGTTGTAAAACTTTATTCTTTTGATAGTGTTTTTTCTCTAATTTTAAACCTTCTATCAGGAATATATTAGTTGCTCAGTAAAAAGTTTGAATAGGCTTGTAAATTTGTTGGCAATTTTGCTGAATGTTAGATCATTTTTCGTCTAAGCGTCGCTCTAGAGGATGGGGTGGTTTTGCTCCTCTTTTTGAATGGTTTTAATAATTTGAATTTATCGCTCTTCCCGTTTACTGATTGTGTTTGGTTGAGGAAGAACCTTGCGGACGAGCTGGGTGCAAAATTGTGAAACGGAAAACAAGTATTCCCTTCAGCCAACGCAAACTCGTGACCAGAATCCGTAACTGCCTCTGACAATGAAAGGCGCTGGCGTTGCGGCCTCAGATGCTGGTGCAGCCTTTTGCCAGAGGGTTAGGGTTAGCTAGGAGCCTGTACAGCACGTTGATCCAACAGGATACATTGTCAGAAATGTTGCCCTGTACAACTTGTGCAAAGGAAAACCTGCTCAAGATTCAAAAAAGAGCATCCCTGCCAAGTGCTTCAAACGTTGGGCAGGGTGAAGGCTTACCGTTGTCTAGCTTTGTGTGGGACGCAAGCTCACAGTACATGGTTTGCTCAAATGTGCTCTTCTTCAAAATCTTCAAAGCCGAGTCGTCCTTCGCCAGTATCATCAACGCTCGTTTTATAATACATACTCAACGTTTGCCTTTACTATACACCCAGACAAGCATCATTTTGTCTTCATGTTTTTTTTTTTGTTGGCAACTGATCGTTGCTAATAAATCTGGTCAATGTGCGGTAGCTTTTATCCGCTAGTTCTTAACCACCTACCCGTGGTGGTGTTCTCCCTCTTCAAACATTTATCCTTTCGGCATGACAAACGAGCCAGACTTGAGCAAATCCGCCCAAGACGAGACGGAGAAGCTTTTGGTTGGCATATTTGACTTGGAAAGAATATCTTATGAACAGCTTGAGAGGACATGATAATAATATAAATAATATGAAATGTTATCTCATGTTCGCGACGTAAGAAATACGCATAGCACGGTTTGACTTTATGTGAATTCAGATTAAGATTGTTAGCATCATGGTTTAACTGTAGATTAATTTTATGTCCATTAGTGTACAGCTCATAATTCACATTCTTTGTCAAACATTTTACAAGTAAAACTAAATTAAGACACTATTGACAATTTGTTTCTATTTTATTATGTACTCTTAAATGTAACTATTTATGTTTGGCAAGCTGGTTTGTTTATTGATTTATGTGCAAATTACAAGGTAAACATAATAAATTAATACATAGCAATTCTACTGCAAATACAGCAATATGATGACGATCCATGTGCAGTAGCTGTAAACTTCATAACGTTAAACTTGATACACCTGTAAATAAACATTAATCAATTAATTTGGCTAATTAATCAAGCATTAGTTATAACTTAGTTACATGTTTATCTTTACTACACCAGTTACAACATGTCATACATAATGGGGTGCGGCATTGCTTAGCTTCGATAGATAAAGTTCTGTTCATAAAAGATGACTAAACTGATGTGTTTCCTGCTTCTGTTGCATAAAAAAACATATCAGGAAGACATCGTGTCCCTGCTGCTTACCTTCAGTATACTTCTAACAAGATTCACAGGCTGTGGCATTTCCATTACGGAGGTTTATTTTTCCGTCAGCATATCAGTCAATTAATTACATTCACGAAGTGTAAGTATGTGTGAATAGTGAAGCGTATTTAATAGCATCTTCAAGTTCCTTTCGTTAAAAAGTGTTTGAATGAAAGACCTACAATATAGCTTTTTTGGTGGTAGAAATTATATATTGACTTGTACGATCCGATTCTGTAACTGGCTATTGTAGATGGTAGTGGGAAGGTTGTTTGCATCAAAATCTTAGCGTAAACCCGAAAAGCAGAGCTAATGGTCTGGATGTTACATGAAAAATGGCATAATAACTACTGTTACGGCATATCATTAGTTATTCCGATCACAATTAGCTGTCGGTGCCGTGACCACCGTCACCGTCCAATCGTCAGTCATTCAGTACGACGATTCTGGTCGTAGCGGTTGATTAAAGAAATGTGTTGCTGCTCTCAAAGGATTACAAAGGCAAGCATCGGTGGCGGGAGTTTCATAGTTTCAAGTTCGGCAAAGGACTTCCGCAAAATTCAGCAGCGTGCCTCCACCGTAAAGAACACATGAATGAGCGGGAAGCGATACTCAGAGCACTGATTGATGGCCTACTATTTATAAACCCCGTTTGGGAGTATAGTGACAACGGAGTCGTGGCGTATAGTGTGTAGTGACTTGCGACATTACCATCGCTGAAACATTAGCATATACAGCACAACCTTAGGAGGAGTGGGTTTGCGCTAAGGTTTGCACCGTGAAGCCAGGTTTTGAAGAACTAAATAGAAGGGTATGCTTGTTGAACCTTTTTCTAGAACACCTTTGCCAACACGATTAGTATAATGTGCGCAGTCATTCTAATCGGGAAGTTAGTGTTAAATTGTTTTTTTTTTTTGTGTTGTGTGCTGCCGTTGGTTGATTTCAATTTTCCGCCAAATTCTTGAAAGACATTTTATCACAGTGTATTTTTCCATGCTTTTTGCCGTTTGGCCTAGTCCTTGGTTGAGGATTTAGGTGTGTACATTTATGTTGCTGTATGTTCGATACTTTGTGTTCAATCTATTGTAGCATTATGTTCGCGACTATATCGTATTACCATTAATCGTGGCCAAATGGTGTAAAATTATAATCATTAGCTGAATATGAATTATTCCTCAACTTCAAACGTCTGTGCATCGGTGAATGAAATGATTTGGCAGTGACCAAAAGAAGCATGTGATATGGCGACCAACCAACGGTCTATTAATTGTTTTGGCGACAGTTTGGTGTGAGTAGGACGTGAACAGCAATAACACGAAGAACACGCTTTTATTGCTGTAGGACGATGTATATCCAAGTCCAAGCTGTAGCATTACACCGGATGTAATTACGCCTCAGACCACACTCCTTCTTCCCTTACCTAGGCCCCGTTCTAGATTTCCTCCACGCCGAACACAATAATGGTTCGGAGAAGTTTGTCAGAAACTTTTGCTGTATTTGCAGCGCAACACGACAAAGGCGTCTTCTATTTAATGAACTGAATCGAAAGACTACGCAACATTTCGTGTTTGACAGATGTTTCGTCACGAAATGACTCCCTAGCTCGCAGCGTTGCGGAAAGTGTAATCGTTTGAGAAACTTTTCAAACTCTGCCAGACGTCCATTTCCAAGAGGTGGCCTGTATTGTAGCCCGCTATTTGGTAAGAAGCATTTGCTTCACCTTACGTTGCTCGATAGTTCGCTGGACATTCCTTGAAACACAAGTGTATGGATGTTTGAAACTTTTAGCAAATTTTTCCGAAAGGTTGCAGAAGCCGCCTTGGTTGGGGTTAGCTTTGATCTTTCTCGCTCACGAATGTCTAAAATGTCAAAGCATCTCGGACGTGTACGACATAAATAACAGTTGTGATCAATGCATTTCTCTTAAACTTGAATGCATTATCCTGCTCTAGAAGTAGCTACTTTATATAAATATATTTAGAAAAAAAATCTTTGATCCGACTTTTGGAAATAGGTGTATAGGGAAACAGGTATCACAAAAATGCCTAAGTGAATATTTTACGAGTTTATGTGGGCGTTAAAAGCTTTTGCTCGTAATAAATGAAAACTGTGGAAAACGAATTCTTGATTTTGCCTGCAAAATATGCATTTTTCACAGACTGTACGTAAGGTTAACTAAAAATGGTGCTCATTCAAGCTTAGTATGTGAGTAGATCGTGCTAAACTGAGGTAAAATTCCGCGGCCGTCTGCTTAGACAGTGAAAGAATTTCTTATGCTATTTTAGCATTCTGGGCGACAATGCTCGCTTGCAAAAAGACGCACATAGGTGTGCAAAGCGCAGAAAACGGTAAAATAGTTTTCTCCAATCCCTCCGGCACTGAATTATTAATTCATTCTAAAAGATCGAAGTGAAGGAGGAAGACAACAAAGATTTACGGCTATGCTTTTTAGTCGGTCCTGGACCGTACGTAGCTAAATCCGGTAAGCTGTTCGCCATCAACGAGCGAAGGATTCGTGTTTTCCTGCGAATTCGGATCATTAGTCATGATACATTAAACCGAAAAGGATAAGAAATGACTTTCTTTGGTGAATAGTCGGGAGCATTTTCCACTTGCCAAGGATGCCGGAAATCGGTTGCCTACCGGTTGGCTTGTGTTGGGAAAGGGCTTGCGCATTGCTATTTGTGTTTGTGTGTCATGCTTGACAAATTGAGCGGTGAACGGAAGAAATCTTTAGCGCCCGTACGGCAATAGACACGGGGTGGTGGCAGTGTTGCGAATGATCGCTCTAATTTCTTATCTCAAATTCCCAAGCGGCTCTTTATAGCTTTTTCTGCTTAAAAGGGGTTAAATTTTCTAGGCCTCTACTCGACGATGTCTGCACATTTCAAGCAAGGCCACGTTTCGATGGATTCTAATTGAATCGTTTCGTTTTGCGGACCTTGTGACCATACATTTTAGTACTGATTATAACTTCTTGCGAAGAAGTCAATTCAGCAAAACAGAAACGCTTTATATATTTTTTATGCGATGCTTTTACTTTTTTGGAATGAAATTTTAAATATTTATAACGGTATTTTAATGCACCTTTTCAGCGCATTAAATATCTGTGCATATTTTATGAAGTATATTTCTTTCTTGTAATATAGTTAATGTTACATTTTTCAATGAAGTATGATTATGGTGAGAAGACATTGTTTGCAGGATTTTTTTGTTTTTGTTCAACATACCATTATGTTCCGAAACGCATCCATGATCTGACGGAGACGGAGAAATTATCCAAGTCGATACTCCTCAGTAGCAACGCCTCTAAAGTGGTATGGCTCACACAATGCGCTTCATGTACGTAGTAATAATCGAACAAGTATTCACCAACGTTGACTTCATCTGCCAGCAAACTAATGATGAATGTATTTTGCCACAGCAACAGGATCAATATCCCGTGAAGAATTTGCTTCGTCCTTTTGACACCTCCAGGTATGCGTCACGACAGTAACTCCCGCACGCAAGCTCGATTCTCGTGCCAGTTTCGGGTTCGATATCTGTCAATCATTGAGTGGATGATGAAGAAGTAGTGATTCGTCGTAGTAGTTCTTGTTTTCTTGAGTCCCAGAATCGTGTAAATGTGATCGACGAATAGGGGAGAACGTTTGGTTCCCGTAACAGAGGGACGGTGGAGCGAGAGGGGGAGGTGGGGCGGGAGCTCGCGGAGAGAGGATATAATACGAGCCACTTCACTAGGAAATGCTTCAAATTTCATTGGCACACGACACGATGGATGGTTCCTGCATAGGCGATGGCGGCAGGAAATTTGTGCCACTAGGAAACTGCAATACTATAGCATTAGCACTAGACCTCTTCCAAAAAGGCTGGGTGGAGCCGCAGGACGCTTTACACATGACGATCATAATCTCCTTGTGGAACGTGATGTGCTGAAATGTGCTCTGGCAGGTTTCAGCTCTCATGCTCCCTTTCACTCGAATGGGATAACACTGAAATTCTCTCCTGTAGCCTCAACCATCCACCGGCATCCGGGTAAGTGGCTGCAAAAAGGATATTGCCATTTTTGTGGATCCATCATGTCGAACAAAAGCGAACGTTATTAGTATGCTGCTGTCATTGATAGACGATAAGCTGTGTATTAGTGGCTTGACTAGAGCCGGGTAACAGGTAGGCTACACATTTCCGTTTGATTAATCTGAAACGTTCGTTAACCTTCGGGTAAATTGTCAAAATTATTCGGGCTACTTCACACACCTGCTAGTATTGGAACGGTGCGGATATTGAGTGTAATTTCTTTTGTTCCCATCACGTACACCCAGTGGATGAACCACTTGAACTGAACGCTGAAGGAAACCCCTATTTTGATCCTTCCAGTAGGCCCATTGTGGAGCGGAGGAAAAATACTGAAAAGATGGCTCATGGGCGAATACTATGACACTGGCAAGGAATAGATTAGGCAATAAATTTAAATGAAGCAGTATCATTTGAGAATTTTTTACCAAGACGAGTGTCTTTTTTTATCCCATTTGGTATGGCAAAAAGAACAATAATGTACAAAAAGAGCTTCATAAATAACATTAATATCGATGAATGCTCCTTTTGTGTCGCTATTGGATTATGAGAAATGTCTTTAGTTGACCGCTCCTCCAGTAAGAGGACTTCACTGTTTCATAATTGCTTTTTATGCTCTCATATTGAACAAGCGCGTGTTATGTTGCAACTAAATCATTTTTAAATTTGATTTAAATTCTAAAATATGTGTGTACATATATTTTTTTGTATCTTCACTTTGTTTGTAAAAGTTTGACAAAAAGTTAAAACGGCCACTGTTTTCATATTGAAGGCATCTCAATGTATCTTACCCAGTTGTTAAACTATGATATAATTTAGTAAATCAAATATAGAACGATATGTATCAGAAAGTCATTTGCTGACATTTCTCTTCGCTCCTTCGTTTAGAAAAATGTAGGGTGATTTATTGGAACAATTTTTCATGACACCGGAAGGTGTTAATTTCAAACAGTATATGCCTTGGTTGAAGCTTTCTGGTGCTGATTCCGACAAGTCTGCGAACTTATCCCCCACAACATGCTGACACCAGGAGGCGAAAGTGAATATATCTTCCGGATTTCCTTTTTCTAGTTGTTCTTGCGATGCTGTGGAACGTGGATCGAAGATTCGGAACCTTTGTTTGACGTTTGGTGAAATTCATCGAATACAACGGTGCTCGTAAAGGGAGTTCGGCGGTGCGATAGACCAGTATCTCATTTTTTACAGCACCGATTCCATCCCGAAGGAGCATAGATCGACACGGCAGCATACTGGCTATACCATATGACGCGTAGTATTGGATGAAAAATCGAATAGAATTACTGTCACAATCAATATTTTTTCACCGCCAAACGAATGATGGGGCCGGTTTCTTGGTATTCTGCAGCGTTTTGATATTGAGATTGTTTTGAAACTCATCCCGTACGGTAGGATCGCTGATGTTCTGGCGATAGAATTTGGAACGAAGCGTGTATGTATGTAGGTGGCAGAAGCTGAATAGAGCATATTGCTACATGGGCCTCTACAATTTGTGTGAAAATATTTCACCCATTGTAGTTCACCGCTGTAAAGCGCCGATTGCGCTGGCATTTTGCAAGGTTTCTCGTCGTTCTTCCTTTCCTGCCCAAAATTGCTGGAAAAGGTGCTTAAATTGACAAACAAGAGAGTGATGCCCACCTTTTCGTTCCATTTATTCCCGAAACACAGCGCTGAAACTTTTTCAGTGCGCGGGCAAAATGCTCTTAAAATTAGAACACAGCAAATTGGATATCGTATCATGGATCGTGCCGTGTCGTGTACGGCAGCTTTTTCGATTTTTGGGCGCCCCGTTTGATGGGGGAGACGGGAAGCCATGAGATGATTGGATCAAAACTGCCGCGTATCGTCATCTCATCGGTTTTCTAAAATATCAAGCAACGCTGCATTGGCTTCAGTAAGCTGGTTGCTGTGAGAAGATTGAAAGCAGGGCCCGTTTGTGGAAATTGGAAGGATTTAGCACGAATATGGTAGGGTTGCTTTATCCACACCACTCACAGAGCTTTTATTGGTACCCTGCCCCAAAAAATTCCAGCACGCCTAGCAGCACCATTGAGCTCGTCGAGTCAAGCGTCCGTTAGCGATCTTATGCATCGCAGCTCGTTTTCAATCAATGAAAGTTTGATTCAATTTAGGCATTTTACCACACGGTTTAAAACCACCGTATTATGGCTTGGCGAACGCATGCGGTGATGTGTCCGCTGTGACAGTCCACAAGCTTGCCGTGGAGAGCGTTAAAACTTTTGGGTTAACAAACATAACAAAGGTAAAGAAACGTGAAAGTTTTTCCTGAATTTTTGTCCCGTTCACAATTTGTGCCTGTGTGTCGTATTCATTCAACATTCATTTGTCTTAAATTGAGTTTTTCCAGCGTTTTTCTTCAGAATGCGGTTTGTTGTGATCAAAATTGGTTTTGTCATGCTTAAAATGTTTGAAGATTTTTGGTGATGTTTTTCAAAAGAATTCAAGTCAATGGAATTAAAGATGTGCTACGTGGTTAGTTTTTTACGATACGCTACAATTGTATTTGAAATTGTTGTATTTCGACAACCTGTGCAATCTTTTTAACATGTTTTTAATTGAAAGAGGTGAAAAATTAAATTGTTGGATGGATCCAGCGATGGATCCGTTGAAATATTATTCCTTTCTTTGTTTTATTTCGAAATGACAACACAATTCTGACTGTGAGGGTAAATTTCATCCGAAATGTTTTCCAATGCAGCGGGATTGAAAATAATCCCACTGCTGTCAAAACTAATATCAATAATTCCTGAGTGTGTGCTCAAGTATTCAATCTTGCATGGGAATAGTATGAATTTAGAGCATGGTCCATCTTTTTTCGAGTCAGTTCAAGCAGGAAATTCACACAAGTGCGGTGTATCTCTTTCCCTCCTGCTGGCGTGTCTTTTTTTCGCCTCGCATCTCTGCATGTCATGATGCTTCAAAATATTTTTCATTCCAGAATCGCGCGGACGTAAATCATACCGCAAAAAAGGGTTCCCAGCCTCGCACCTCGAGACGCTGGTGTAGGAAAATTCACATGACAATAGCTGACGATAGAAGCCAGGATGCCGGTACTCGAGTTGATTGTGATTGTAGTTGGTGTTCTCGTATTTGGACAGTTTCGCTTGCCGGTATGATTCTTTCGCGGTTCTTGCGTGATGCGGCGTGAAATTTTTCGTCCTTTGCACGTTTATGTTTCACACCATGCAGCAGACATACTGTTCGGACGCTAGCATACTTTGGGCAGTTTGTTTTTGCCCTTGGTTGCAGTCGGTACGGTTGGTTGAACGTTCGTTTAGTGTAGTTCTGTTTTCGAAAGTGGTCGAGATTTATCTCTTGTGCCGAGCTTAACGAGCGATGCAAACGCAATTCTTTTATGTTGCTTCGGCGGTGTGAGCAATATCCTATTATGGTTATCTTTTTTTTTTCGCTCGTTCTATCCACCGTCCTATGAGGCCTCAGGCCTCAAGCGATGTCGATTTTGTTGTATTTGCAACAAACTGAATCGATAGCAATTAGAAGATGTCTGTGGAAACTCACCAAAACAACACTGGCACGCTAAGCCGGTCCGAAATAGGTTAGCTTTTCGGAGCTCACAACTTCACCAGCACTGCATTCTCGTTGGTAGAATGCCGGACAAAAAGTGGTGACATCTCTTGCCGTGCTATTGTTGGATCATGTGAAAAAGCCCAAACTAAGCCACGTTGCGTCGAGGCTTGAATGCAGTGCGTTGGAAAATTCATAAAATCTGCTTAAATTTATTTATTTGTCCAGACTGCAAACGAAATACGCGAGTGAACGGTACTTCCCGTTATGAAATGACGAACCGAAATTAAACTCAAACATTTTCGATACATTCGTACTCGTATCTAGCACGATCAAGTAAGGATTTCGTAGCGGATTAGGAAAAAATTGAAACAGAAATTGGAACGTTCGCTGACTTTATCATCCCACACCAATTGACATTATTCCAGGAGAACATCAAGATTTCTGCGGAATAAACAGATATGCATACATCGCCAACACAAATACCCCTAAACAAGAGAGGATGTTAAACTTGTATTTTGAATTTCAAAATAGCGTATGCAGTTGCAGTACAGTAAATAAAACGTTAATTTAGTAAAAATATCATAAGATCATGCTCAAAAGATACGAAAAACATTAAAAAACATTGTTTTTATAAATCTTAATTTTATTCTTACCTTGAGTGTATGTATTTATCCAAACTAGATTTTCACCGAGAGAAAGTGTCACCACAGCGTCGAAAATCCTCCGGGCGAAACTGTTTCTATATAGATCACCAATATGCATTGGACGCATGATATCCAGACGTGATCATTAGAGCCACGACCGCCTGATGGGTTGTCCGCATTAAATTACACGGACCTTGCGGCTGCCTTGTGCTATTGCACACCCTCTGCGGAACACAACGAACAGAGAAGGCAACCAACGTGTCGCAATTTTTCTCCTTATCGTACATTCGCAAAATCCATTTCCCATGGTGCTGTCAGTCGATTCGAATCATCCGATCCACACAGCTACTCCGGTGGCTACCTTCGAGAGATGCGCGAATGCGACATATCATAAATAATTTATTGCAAACCACACCTCGTTGCCAGCTGCATACCATCAACTGTCCCCGATCGCAACGGATGCATTTTCGTGTAGCCACAATAATTGAGCGTGATAAGTCCCGTTTCGTCCTCTTCGACGATACGACCGACTGCAACGGTTTTGCGCAAAAACGACCTACGCTGGTGATGCATACGCATGATTTTAATGCGTTGTAGCATATGTGGTATACAATTTTGATGCATTTTTGTTCGTACGCTGTGTTTTTCGACCAACGGATATTCACGCAGTAGTTCCACCGGTACAGAATGCCAATAATTAGTGAAATCACTTCATCGATAATTGATATTAAAATGTTAATATAAATACATGGCTGAGTAGTCCAATGATCGAAAATGCCAGTGCTACTGGGCGGTCCTTGCTCCTGCAAGTCGTTGGCTTCCAGATGTGTTGCACGCACCTTTGGAGAGCGGTAGTTTTTTATTTTGTTAGAAGTGGTGTTATTTTAATTGCATTTGATACAGTTTTCGTGTGTTGTGCTCGCTTCGTCTTCATTGTCGTGTGCCCTCATTACCGACTCGATGTGCAGCGCAGAACTTATCGTGCTCTACTTGTAGCTCGATTATGGTGCCCACTTGATAGTATAATGTGCTTTAATTTTGCGTGATTCGTTTCGAACCATGGATATTCTCCGTGCTTCGAAACCGATCGATCAAAATTGGTGTAGGCTATGACTATTATTTATTGGAGTTCATCGTGCAGCCGTGATCGGGATCCGCGTTTTACTCGTGAAGGTTCCCCTGGTGCCACGGATCGTCGAATTTGCGCGTTTGCAAAATTGTTAGAATCAAATCAATTCGATGGTAGTATTTTATAATTATAATTTATGAGGTCGTGATGCAGACAGGTAGTTTGGCAACCATTGGACTATGTGTGTCAACTTCAATAACATTACGGTCGGTTCGTTAGGGTCGGTCCGGTAGACGCTGTATTTGTGAGAACGGTAGACGCTGTATTTTATAGGTCAGCCATCTGGTATGTATTCTATCCTATTTTTTATCTTCTATTTTATTCGTGCGCCTAAAATGAATTGTCGGCACCGTAGGGTGGAAATGTGGTTAAACTTATATGCCATTGTACTCTCCCATTAGCGTTCTAGGAACATGAAAGCTCATGTAGAGATGCTAGATGGAGAATCCTCTTGATGGTTTTCGATTCTCGCAAAAGAAGTACTCCACGGAGGAAAGTATGCGTCTATACGTAATGGTTTTGCCTGAACTGCGAGGAACGCATACAATTCCCATATTCCACTAATAGTGCAGTGCATTGGGAACGGGCATTGCTTTTTTTCCACTTCCACTTCCACTACTTCAAGCTTCGTGCTTGCAAACCACGATATATGCATAAATTTTAATAATGTCCCCCTCGCTGGAACATGTGCATAACGTAAATTTAATGCATTTCGAAAGAGGTACTATAGCCCTGGTTACCGCCACTACCTTTGTCAAGATACTATGGTCGCGGGAGTGACCCTTTTTCACCTCCTGAATACCATTGCCTTGCTTTCCATGCCTTTGGTGGTATATCTGGTCAACTGCATGGACCAAAACTCGATCCTTTACATGCAATGAACTAGAGAGAGAAAGAGATAATGGAAGTGAGAGAGATAGAGAGAAAGAGCAAGAGCAAGATGGAGATATGGAGAAAGACTGATGGTGAAATTGGTTGAGGCTGTGTTGAAAAACCGATTGTCATGCCGCACCAGCTGCTCGCAGCATATCGACGAAAGACCACCAGCTAAGCGAAAACTGACCACAGGATTCATTATCATTGTTCAGCGCTGCGATCTGATCTTGTGCTGCCGGAAGTTTGCTGTGTTGTATTGCACAGGACGTAACCGTAAATGGCGGATGGCTGGCGTCGGGTACGTGTGATAGAACATCGTTGAAAGTTGACTTTATGGGGATGCGGGGCCACTAAGGGTAGGAAAAATATTCGCGAACAACGTCACTTACATGCTATATTTTGCGTCAGCTGCTAGCTGGATCGTGAAAAACGAACCTTCAATGCGTGGTTAAGCACCATCAAACTATGCTTAATTTGACAGTAAGTGTTCTGCATTTACCCGTCACAAGTCCACCACCACAGTCCGATGAGCATGTAAACCCTGTGGGACTTAATGTTGTCATATTTGATATCATACTAAATCCATCACAATTGTTTAACGTACTTAAAAATGTTATTTCTACGCAAATATTTATTCAACGAATAAATAAGATGTATTATTTATTTATTTGGAGCGGTTCGGTGGCCGAGGAGACTGAGGCGCCGGTCTTCGAACGGACAGGACCGTGGTTCGAATCCCATTCGGGCCGTTCCCCTGTACGCAGGACTGACTATCCTGTTGCGGGTACTTTCAAATCACGGAAGCCAGAAATGGCAGGCTAAGACCTCTCGAGGTTGTAGAGCCAGAGAAGAAGAAGAAGATTATTTATTTATTTTTATTTATTAATCCATTATGACGGCTACGTAGCCGTATGGTCGACACCGCGTGTGTCGAAGAAAGAAATAAGATATATTATAGCGTTGTATTAGATCTTGACTATAGAGCAAAGATACATTATAGCTGTGTTTGATTTTTGTATTTAACTGCATTTGTGCATTAAATTTGCAGCCCTGTGTTGAGGCTGTTTTGAGAGAACATAAACAGATTTTTTATTACACATACAATATAATAAATTTGCCCCATTTCTGAATGTCTTTTATTTCATCTCTATCCTTCTTGTGAAACATTCTCAAAGCGTTTAAATAATACTAATACTCAAACAATGTTTAATATTTCACAAGGAACTGATAATCATTTTGTAATGTCATAAACATTTATTCTCATAACTGAACTTTTGAAATGAATTTATTAAAATGTCGCGAAGAAAACATATGATTCTTCATTCTAGTACACCCGATTATGAAATGTCAACTTTATTTTCACCATTAGCAGTGAAAGTTGCTTCAGTTGCTCCAATATGCTCAGCACTCATAACCATTCATGCTTATCAACGGTGGTTAGATGCCTATGCTTTGTCGAAGAAACAACACACCGTGGTTGGCATAAGTAGATGACAATTTTCAAAAATAATCTTATCCCAAAATGTGATGAGAAAACAGTCCTCTATGTCGCACATGAAATCACACACATACGGTAAAGATCACAAGTTCCAAATTTTATCGACCCTCGTTACACCGCTAATGGTTTGTTGTATGGGTGTACATAAATGTAATTTCTGCATCAAAAACAAACGAGCAATATCGTGCGTGTGGAGCGAGAAGCGAGGAGCTACTGTCGCTTTTCGTGCGGCAAAGAACAAATCTTTCTTTTAATGGCCAATCTTTGGTAACGAGCCCATTTCGGAAAGCCCGTTTCCTTACATTCTTGGTAGTTTGGGTCAGTGGTGATGGAATGGAATGAGTACCGCCATCGGTTTATGGTTCTGTTTTGTATATGCAGGACACGTGTCGATGCTAATGAAGCCAGAGGGCAACGTAAATTCGGCAAGGCACGTTACCTCGGGTAACGCTAACTCCGTGTCGCTGGTTGTTCGTAACGCTTAGACACTCAACTAGCCGTTCCCAGTTCATCATCCTACAGTTGCGACTGAAGCTGTGAGCAATGTTTGACCCGACTGAAACGTAAAACGTTCTAGTGCTGGGTCCGTGCGCTTGCGCATCGTATGCTCTTTTGCCGATTGTGTGTTTCGCCTCAGTACAGCACATTCGGGAGGTAATTAAATTATGAATCTAATTGATTGCGCTTCAATTAATTAGAATAATTTATAATTCAATTTGCTGAGCGACTGAGAGCAGAGTGCCAGGGCGGTAGCAAAACGGCGTTGGCGCATATTTCGCTTTATCGCTTCGATGAACGCATTCAAATGCAATAGTGGTTTTGTGTTGGCCGGTGAATGTGTGCCAGCGAAAGGCCGTAGTGAGTGTGTGTTACCACGTGAGCTGCGAGGCAATATGTACAACGGTACGACCAAAACAATCGGCTATAACAATGAGATGATGAGCTTGCGACGCATCAAAACAGCAGTCTCATGCTTGCTGGGTAGGCAACAAGCTGGCCTCTTTTCACGGTAGGCTGCCTGCGGGGCCGAATGAAAGTTTAGTGGCAGTATAATTCAAATTACCCACCGGTGAGAATCGATTACTTGCTGGGTTTCGTCTTCCAGGCCTCATTCCAGGCCTGGTAACGGTTACTCTCATACTGCATAGTGTATATGTATTTTGGCAGAACTCTGCTCCACGGTATCGGTGTAAGTGTACACGTGCCTGTTTATTAATCGAGTAGAGTGCTTTAGCAGCCACTATAGGGTTCGATTTTACCTACAGGATAGGTTGCTTTTCCTTGATTTCTTGCTCAAACTTATGTACACAACCGAAGGAGCAAAAATGCTGAATATTCCTAGAAGTTGGACAACATTACGGATACCTTTTATCTCATCGAATGAGCAGACGTTCATATTCAAATTATAACGAACAGATTTTTGTTCTAATATCCTTCCTGTCGATCGTATAAAACTTATCATGCTATAGAAAGTAATATAGAAAGAAAAAGTCTTAGTTTTTTCTATTTTTGACGAACGGCCAGGTTGCATTGGTATTATTATTGGTAGATTATCATGTCTATTAACATTATGACATTGTGGTGCAATTTAATTGCTTTTCTTTTAAAATAACAAATGAACATCTTTTACTGAACTATTTATACAGCAAAGGAAAGACGTATCATGTATGTGTAAGATAAATGATGCTTGAATGTTTTACACCCGTTGTCAATCGGATGTGCAGTCTCATGTCTCACATCTGGCTTTTTATTTACAAAATGCTGTTCAAATGCTAAAGTTCAATTACTGATTTAAAGCATCCTATTGGGAATAACGAGGCAACATGAGCCTGCATGACAGTAAAGGTCGTAACGACAAGCAAGAATAAGACAAACTACAAAGGGATGCGTCGAATATGCATGAAACGAAACCTTCTCGGATTTGATGATTTTTTTAAAAATTCTAGTTAATGATTTTGTCGTCGCATTGTTATGTCTATATTACATTCGCTACTTTCAGTTATACTCTCAAACCACGTACTTAAATGTTTCGGGAAAATAAAGAGCAACTTTGATTTGATGAAATTCTGTGAAAAAAAAAGTTTGTTTAATTTTATTCTAAAAAGTGATAATTTCTTCTTGTTCGAGAAATGATTATTTTTGAGCAGAAATAATTGCAGTGTGCTTTTATAACACAACATAAAAAATAAATTTTAACTGATAACTTCACGTAGAATAACGCATTAGCAAAATGTACCGAACAAATCAACGTAAGAGAAACCCATGATCCAATGCATTGTAACCCTGATGTTCCAGAGCTTTCGAAAGCAATAATACGCTGTACCGTGTGCCACTTCAACAACCGACTATGTTACCTCAGGGAAAATTCTACATGGAACAACGAATAAAAGCCAACTGTGACGGCGGCAGTAGCACTCAGTGGGAATGCAGATGCGATTTGGGCAGATTGGTATAGCAAAAACTATAGCACCGTCAGTATTCCTGTCCATCTCGCCCGTACCAGTGCATATTCGAAATCCCCCCAACTACCATCTAATGATCCTGCGTTCGTGGTGCAACGCCTGCCAACGATTGCGTGTGCGTTTGTACAACGCAGAAGAAACGATGCGATTCTGCACACTTTATACCGTTCCCTGCTATCATGCTGGTCAGGGTGACTGTCGGCAATGTAGAACGTAGCTCGTACGATGGCACATGATGCACTCGTGTACTATGCATAATTTTGAATTTCATGCACTATCCATGAACTCTCCACCGCAATAGCTATAGCCACCAGACGAATGACTGGTGGTGGAATATCATAGACGCAACCGATTCGAAATAGAAGGGACGATCGTATACGAAAGAGTGAGTCGCGTTTGATGTAGGATAAAGAACAGAAGAGACCGTTATTCACACGTGCATCTTTGGTTTGGTAGCACCTCGAAAGTGCCAAAAAATAATGATACATTTGCAATATTATTCCCATCGGCTTGTTCCCATAACAGAAGCTATATTTTTTCATCATATCCAGTACCTTAGTCTCCAGGAGCGACCATGGACTCTCACATTGAGGTCATTCTTACGGTAGACTCCGTAATGGTAATTCTCTCTCGATGTACATGACCTCGGTTTTAGCATAATTCCCAGAAGCGCACGATCGTGGTGGTTAGAATAGGATTTACGAATTGTTCTTAGGTGTTTAGGTGTCCGGCATTGGTTTGGATGGTTATTTAAATAAAACACACTCTGTTTGTGCAGCCCTTCCAATCATTATAATTCAACGACAAACATGACCCACCACAAGAACTACCACCGGTGAATGTGGTGTGAAAGCCTACCTTAGATCTTGCTTAATGTGGCTACCGTTGTTCTGGCAAATCTTGTATGCGTCCTACCATGAGCTAGTGAAATTGAAATCAAATGAAAACTCAGCAGGGAAACGTACATTGTTAGCTTTGGTTAAAAGGTCTATTACACATACGGTGTGGTATCCGGACGTATAAAGGATATTAGATGGAGGGCATGTAGTATTTGTCAAATGACCTTGGTTTAGCTTTCAGATCTCTCCCGTTTCTTATTCATGTGAGAGTTTGTTACAAGAGCAGAGGAAGAGCTACTTTAAACTTTAATGCTACGAATACTTATCGTTAGCAAAAATTAAGAAATGTTTTTGACAATGTGGTAATCGCCTCGACATTACGAAATTTCTTTATAATGCTATAGCTACGAGAGTCATATTTATGCCCCGGAATGGAATTTCTGCAACAATCAATATTTACTCCAGTCTTTCCGTGAATTTAGATTAGAAGTGCGATACGATAAGCGTTCGTGCTGCAACCCTTTACCAGAAAAAAAACTTGTCTATATTGTAAATCCTGTTTGTTGCTTTGAAATGTTTTTAAGTCATAAGAAATAGGTTAGATTGCTTCTAGTTCAAGCTTCAACATACTGGTACTGCCTGTCAGTTTATACTGTGTGGTGTTAAAAACATCAAAACAATATGACACTACGAGTTCTCAAATTACACAAGAAACAAACGATGATAAGAAACGACGAACATAGAAAATTATCAGTTTAATTATCGCTTTCACTAATGTTCAACAGCTGCAAGCCGAACACTGGTATGGGCACGCGATTCTTATCGATATTTGCAGTTTGTTTGGCAAGGAACAATTCTTTTCTCATTTGGGAATCCAAGCCTTCTGTTCTCCTTAACGGGATTTTCAGTTACCGAAACTGTACGAGTAGGCAACAGATGGTGAGCATAATACAAGACATAAATATTATGTACGATTACTCTCTTACATTCTGTTATTCAAGGGTGGAAGAGAATCAAAGTTGATTCATCTACTAATAATTGTCTTTATCATGTTTGAAAAGATAAATAATAATCAGATTTTCAGATTGTAAGTGATTTTGTGATTGGTTTGAACATCTGCAAATATAAATCACATCGAAATAGGGAAAAAGAAACCAGAAAATAAAGATTACTGTACATAAAGTACACATAAAAGTAACAGTATTGAAAAACAATTCCTTTAGTGTCCTTTAAAATGCTCTTCTATCTACCCAATGTTCCATTTCATTAGTTTGAGTTTGGTGATCATTTTTTTAAAACAAGGATACTAAAACTACCTCTAACGATTTTGCCTTATAGTACTCATATGTAGCAACAGCATGCGATTGACATTAAGAAGAAAAAAATATATACATAGATGCATTAGCGATTGCAACAGAACCGGCGATGCATTTCATGATGACAAACGGCAACGACGATGGCATCGGTTGGTTGGCTTCTCGTGTAGAACGGTAACAGCAAAAACTTTTGTAATTGATTTCGTTTCATACCAATAAAACTCCTGAACTCGTGTTGGTTCGTGTGCGGGGTATTTTTCTCTTGTTTCTGAGATGCTTCTGTAGTGGTAAGCGATAGACCCATCTGGTTGAATGCGTCGCTTTCGAAAGCAGGACGCAGAGATACACAAGTAGAGAAGCACCTAATGAACGGACACGTAGGTCTTGTAAGTTTTCTAATTACTTTTCAATTTTCTTTCAATGTTTTGAACGTATCGGAACGCGTAAAGCTCTCAGACGTTATTGTTTGCTGGGTTGATATTGTCCATCTTCGCAGGTCGACACGGCTCATTGTTACATTTGACACGATTCGTTAAAACCTTTAACGAGTCGATAGAGCGTTAAGAACTTGTTTTGTTATTTCTTACAGATTATTATTATTTTGCAGACAGATTATTTGGTACATTTTAGTTTTCAGAAATTATACATTTTAAAATGAAACTTTCAAATATATTAAACAAGAGAAAATGTTGTAACGAACAGCATATCCACTTAAGAATCAGTGGCTGTTTTAAGATAAGTCGCTTAAAGCGTGAAAGCACATCGAAAAATCTTGTAAAATTAATGAGTTGGAAGATAATGAAATCAAAGCCGAGCATGCTCCGGAGAGCAGCTGGAGTTGAAGTAGTAAATGATCCGTAATAATAAAATAGTTCCACTTTGCCTCTCAGTGTCACTGGATCGGTACACAATTAAAAGTTGTAATGTTTAAAATATTTCCATTAGTGTCCGAAACATCTTCTCGCCCACGGTGGCCGGAGAACCAAGTCAGTACCTTCCACTACATGGAAAGGATGCGCCAAGTGCAGCGACAAATGGGATAGAAATAAAAACGAACTTTCGCACCATACCGCTATCGCTATCAGTTGCCAGTTGCGATTTCGCTTTTCTGGGGAGAGAGTTTGATGGCGGCGGGTACCGAGAGTATAAAATAAAAATATCCTCAGCAAAAAGCGGAAGGGAATTAACATTCCCCTTTGAAAGCTTCATCCGCTGAGCTCACTCCGGGTTGCTTCGGTGCAAAAGGCAAGTAAGAGCTCTATGGGCCATTCCTCAGCATATCCGTGCCGTTTTAAGCGTTATAGTTGATATATTTTAATGCTCCTGCTCTGGCACGCAATGAGCTATGGGCGAGAACTCGGCGATGGTTCTCGGTGCAATGGAGACGCCCGGTAGTTAGTAAAGTGAATCTACTATGCGGTCGGTGCCACTGTGCGGAACGGCAAAGACTTTAGTGTTTTTGCTACTGGTGCTGCTGCCCTGCTACTTCTGCTCTTTGTACGGTGCAAATTTAAATTTTAATTACTTTAACATTAGACCATGCGACGAAAGGCGAAAGGGATGAGGATGTGTAATTACCACGGTAGGATTGTATAGAAGAAAGGAAAAGAACAGAAGAGCACATAAGACAAGCTAAAAACCACAACCCCGAAACCATCTCACTTGCACAAGAAAGTGGGAGAGGAGACAATATCTTAAGCATCTCTAAATTTCATAAAACGCAACCACGGAACCGTCGTCTGCCACGTTCCGTCGTTCCGTTGGTGGGGATTTGTGATTTTCCGGATTTTAGTAGCACTTTCCCGTGCCAAGTTCGTTTGGCCGCGACCAAAGAGCAACCGCACCTTTAACACTTCGAGTCGCTTGCCGAAGACCGGCAGGAAAATTGGTTAACCAAAGGCAGAAATAATACGAACAGTGCATAACACACGTAACAAAAAAAAAATCTGAAAACCGAAATGCCGGCAAATCTCTGCTCCGAACTCCTCGTACGCTTGCGACGCTTGGTCTGCTTCGGTGGCATGCATTTTACGTTTCGTCATAGTTTTAATGCTCGCATCGCTTTTCCACATGACTCGTGTCGCGTCTTTAGGTGTGCGCTCCCGTTTCCAAACCACAACCAGAATTTATAATCGCCAAGAAAATTAAGAAGAAGGACTAAAGTATTTTCACCACCGTATCATGGTTTCTGTAAATGTGTGCAGGTAGGACACGAGAGAAGCAGTTTTCTGTGTGCAATGAAGGATGAGGCGGTTCACAGGGTATGGAATGTAGTATTTGGGCAGCTTTCTTCGTTCGGAAATCTGTCGTTAAGTCTGTGTGACTGTTGTGTGACTGCTGTCGTGCGTTCGTTTGCAAAGAGGCGACCGAAAATTAAATTTCATTTTTGATTCCATTCCACCCATTTCAGTACGGCGGTTGACTCTGGTGCCTAAAAGTTCTCGGGCACGTTCGCTTCTACTATCGAACGTTGCCAATGGTGTGTAACTTTGGTAAAGTAAGTGTGTACGGTCTGCTACCGGTACCAAAGCTCGGGATGCTTTTAATATTTAAAATATTCATTCATGAGCTTCGAGGCGGTCTTCCATTGGCCCTCCCGTACACCCCGCCAGGTACTGTAAACACGCGAACGACACCGGATAGTATGAGCAAGAGCAATGTCGATGGTTTTCGATGGTTTTATTCAATAAATGTCGTCCGGCCATCCGCTAGAGTATCTTGCAGAAAACAGATGAAAGTACGCCAAACGTATTCGTCGGAGTTACATTTCGAATTCACTTTTAAGCCATCTTGTTTGGAAGCTTTTGATCTAATAACATTTGGCCTATTGTTTAGCCTTACTACAAAGTCATGTTTTTGCAATGAATGTTTGCCATTTTAAGTCTTTTAAAAGCTTAAGTTATTGGTATAATTATTGTACAAATATTGAAGATAATATGAAACAGAAAAATGATTCTTTATAAGGTATAAAGAGTAGATATGGTTCTAATATTCATTAAAATAACGTTTTCTTAATTTAGCTGTCCTTAGTCTCCCTAACAGAGAAAATCATTTTTGTTTTATTTTTCTCACTTCATTCACGTCAGTTCTAGATGAAGTCTCACAAAAAAATCTATTCCTTTATCTGGAATACTTTGGTCATTATCAAAATCTGCGAAATCTATCGGATTCAATCAATAAGCAATGGCAAAACAAAAGATAACAAAACCTGGCAACCTACTGCACTTGCTGAGGCTCGTACAGACCAAAGTAATGCCATCGGCTGTATATCCCTCGCCAAGCCCACAGGGTTGTGGCTCTGTTAATGGAGAAGTGGCGCTGGTGAAAAAGTTTATCCGTCTATCGAATCCTTAACTACATTATCGAAAAGTTTTCCTGTCCTTTGGCATTTCGTATCGCCTTCCGTTCCTTACGTTATGCTTCATTTTGCCCATCCGTACCTATGCGAATGGCACCCTTTCGCATGGCATGCCCTATACCTTACCATTATTAGACTATTGAGTTCTGGCATTTTGGGCACTAAAACCCATGGGCTTAAGGAGTTAGTAGAGTGCTAATCCACAAAAGAATTCATCACACAATCCCTTTGCCCCTGTTAACCATTTTTAGCAACCGGCCACAAAAAAAATGTGCCAAAATGAAACTTTTCTTTCCCATTTTACACATCATTTAAGAATATTGTTGCTGTCGTGTTATGAAACAGGATAAGGCAAAGATGTTGCATGCAGCAGTGTTTTTTCATAAGTTTTAATAATAATATTTTCGATTTATGAAAAACTAAAACACAACCAAAACTCGAATGTTTCCTCTGTTCTAGAAGAATACATTTATCGTAGATTGAGCCAAACACTCAAAAGAATTAGTGGGCGATGCCTTTAGCATGTATGCCACTACACTTCCAAACGATAAAAAAGTTATTACAAAAGGAAACCTTGATTGGCTGTGATTTATAAATATTATCTGTATCCGTGACTTCATCCCTAACTCCAAAACCCATTTGGCAGGCCTGGTGCGAGATATGCCGAGGTGAGTTAATGTCACTGGAAATTACGGTACGAGATGGTGACGACAACTATGCGTTGTCGATGATGTTGAACTGATATCAGGTCCGGCTAGTAGATTCAGTGCCTTCGTCTGTAGGTTATGCCTGAGCACGGTCCCAAATACGATACTTCGCATGGGCAGTCTGTTGTGGAAAATGGTCATTTTTACGACTGTTCCGCTTAGACGTTTGCCCACGCACTCGGGCGCCAAGTTTCGACCGAAGGTCGCACAAAATTTCGGTGATGTACTTTCTTTTCTTCTACTTTTCAGATCATGTGCGTTTTACGTTTATAGGCTTCCATATTTGTTGACCATCTGTGCGGTCGGTTTCATGGTGGAACGTTATTTTTTGCGGCCGTTTCCCTGCTTTGTCGCATCATAAGCTGGAGCTTTTTTTTGGCGTTTTCTTTCGGTTGCTGTTCGAAGTTCTTTCATTGCCATGTCTTTGGTTTTTATAGTCACTCACCAAACCGAAATAGAACCATCCAGGATCAGTGCAAAAATAGTCGTAAAATTGGGATTGAATAGACGTGGGGACGACAGGGCTCTAGGAACCACGGAATAAAAGAAATAAACGTAAAGGACGATTTAATGCAAAAAATATGGCTACCGTCACTGGACAAACAATGAGTTGCTGGCGAAAATAGGATATGAAAGCATGTTGGTTTCATTTTTTTTTTTTATACCGTAAAACACACTTGGCCAGGTGTGAAACATTTATGTTTTATTTGATGTTTTTTGTCATATTGTTAACGCGTTAACAATTTTACTGCGGTATTTAGAGGCATACCAAAGTGCTGGCTAAATGTCATGTGATTTTATTTAGGCAGCCCAAGGGTTACACGGTGTCCATATTTTCAAGCCGATATATTAGTAACCCAGCATTAATGTACTCAGAACATTTATGATTGTAATGAAACTCACAACAATTTCACACCAAACGATTACATCCCAAAAACAACATCTCCATCTAGATAGTGCACACAACCGGATTACTATTTTGATAAGAGTTTCGATAAAGGCTTTTAGTCCGTTCGCCTCTTTTCAAAAGACCAAATTCATGCTACCGCCGTTCCTTTTCCAGCAGCTTGTTAATTGCACGAATATGAACGTGAAAGAGCGTTGACATGTCTCTTGGTTAATTATGAGCATCCGCCACTGCCATCAGCTAACAACAAGAACCATCGGACGAATCTGTCGCCCGCACAACAAAGAGACAAGAGCGAGGGATGATTAACATTCTTTTCAACTACTCCCACCGGTTTAATATGGCTCTACGTTAGGTTTTCTACCATGTTTTTATACATTTTTTTCGTCGAGTACATCCCTCATTCGGCAGGCTCGGTGGGCGGTTAGAAAGGCAGATACTAAATAATAGACGTCAAAAGGACACATCTTCTCGGACGAGTTACTGTACGTAGCTCTATGGTAGCGCTAGCAAAGGAACCGGAGCCTGTTTTGTTAATTTTGATTGCCTATCTTAGCTTTACCTTGTTTTTTTTCCTGTTTTTAGCTAGTGCTTTTTAGCTTTTCAGTTTAGTTGGCTTTTAATAAAAAGAAGTCCTTAGAAGGTAGTTTTCACTTTGGCTTCCCTGAGAAGCTACATTTTTGGATGGCTGGCATTGGGTCGAACGCCTTAGTATGGTGAGCGGAACGAAGTAAAGATAAAAATAGAGAAAAAGCAAAAAAAAATAACACAAGCATAACAAAAATGCGTCCAAAAGAAAGCTTTGAAACTAGATCTATCCGATCCGTGCGCGAAAGTATGAAGTTGTCCCCGGTCGAAGAATCCTGTTTTCAGTTGCATCCTGTACAAATGGATGGACGCTTTAACTACGTCTGGCGAATCTCGATGGAGTGCCAGAGCGTTGAGCCGCTTGAAAAAGTCAAGTCGAGCTCGATGCTTTTTTTTTTGTTTTTGCTCATGATTCTTTGCCGTCGTCCTTTTTTCCCTTCGGAGAAGATTTATCTTTCTGAGCGGAAGAAGCCATTTTTCAGCATGAGCAGCATGAGCAATGGGCAAGAGTTGTGCCTAGGAAGCGGTGAGAAAAGAAAAGCGCACCCAACCCACGATTCTGTCACGATGTCGGTAGCCGTGCAGGTGGTGGCATAATACATAATGTTCCCAGTTTGCCTGTCGCTGGTGCAGCAGGACGTTCGTTTCGTTTTCCTGTGTGCTGCGCAATGCTTTTAGTTTGCATTTCTGGTCAAACGGTTGACGGTGTGACTAACGGTAGAAGCGAAAAAGAAACACTTCCAAGCATAAACCGCTACCAAAACGGAATAGAGGGAAAGAGCAATAGTGACGGTACAGTAAAAGAGAAAGAGCGAGACAAAATGAACGGTTTCAATGAGCGAAATCCTGTGCACACAAACGATTCTTCCGGAAGGAATCACGAAGCCTGGCACTATTTAGGATACACACGGCCACCCGTCAGGAAAAGGTAAAAGGGTAAGCTAGTGGTGGTTGCGGTCCACGAGGCGTTTGGGGATAGTGATGGTATTTCTTGAGTGAATAAAGATAAGAGAACAGGCTCCCTTGAGAAGGGACCCAAGAAGTTCACAATCGTTGAGGCCCAGTCGCAGAAAGGGTGTGACGCGATGATGCTAGCGCAAATGAAAGAAAACAGCTAAACCCCGGTGTGAAAGGGCCAAACCTTGATGTAGAGTAAAAACTTTAAAAGATTGATAAAACGAGGTCGAACGGAAAAGAATCCATTACACTTTACACCCGAACGACCATATCATCATCGCGCTAAGGTAGGAGAGGAGAAAGCGAGAAGGATGTCCGATTGTCCACTATACAATGTTAGAGAATAGAGCAAAAGAAGCATGATAGAGCGGAAGGTCAGAAAACGTTTATCGAAGAAAATCCTGCCCCTTTGGGAAAACATTAGATTTACCTTTCCAAGTTGTCTTGCAATATTTTTCGATCTGATTGCTATTTGCTGACGTATACAAGAGACGAAAACAATACAAAGAATCATTATTATCTTCTTCTTCTTATTCTTCTGTGGCTCTACAACTTCGGAGGTCTTGGCCTGCCATTTCTGGCTTCCGTGACTTGAAAGAACCCGCAACAGGACAGTCAGTCCTGTGTACAAGGGAACGGCCCGAATGGGATTCGAACCTCAGTCCTGCCCGTTCGAAAACCGACGTCGATATCTCCTCGGCCACCGAACCGGCCCAATGCAAAAAATAATTTTGTGTAATGAACGCTGTCTCTTATATGCCGACAACCACAACCAGCGTTTAGTCAAAGGTTCCAACAATTTACATTTTCCTTGAAAACTGAACATTTTCAACTAATATGAAAACGTTGTACGGTTCAATATTACTTCTACTGGAATAATTT